>JAAAKQ030278121.1:0-10500 GCA_010016005.3 Zanna intricata | reverse complement strand
CATGTGTACCTGTGTGTGCATGCATGTGTCCACGCCGGCAGGTAAGGAGTCCCCGTGCGTCACCATCACTGCCACAAATAAGTGTCTCGCGATATCGTGGGCATTTATTGAGGTGTGTTGCCGATCAAAACTCAATAGGAACCACTGTTATTTATGGTGCAAAATGTAATGAATGAAGTAGATATGAATTTTATGTAGATATTATCAAATTTAATTTAACGATTTGAAAATTTTTACATCACTAGAAGCGTACTTTTCAAAGTTTTTTTGTTGTATATTTGTAAAAAACGTTTTAATTCACGAACTTTCTTTAATAAAAATATATTTTACTTTATTGTAATGATTTATTCATGGGTGCTGTTCTTCCAGACTGATTTTGATTAAAGTATTTGTTGTGTATCTGGATTAGAAATACTGCCTGTTGATGTGATCTTTGTGTAAATTGCAATTAGGTATAGATAGATATTAATTTATTCACTTCATTATACAGTACCGTTAGCCACTATCAAATAATAAAATTGTTATAAGCAATTATCACACAGATATTGTTTAGTTAATTTTGATAAACAATCATAATTCTGATTGCCTGCCGGCGAACCCGGTATGATAACCATAATATTACTAGTTTTCATTAGTATAAAGGTACTAACTTCTCATCGTATCATTTGCTTCCAATTATAGGGGTAACAACTAACAACATTTCAAATTATTGTTTTGGGTACAAAGTTTCTATTGTGTTATTACTCTACTTATTGTTATTATTTAGTTACCTGATGATTATAACGTTAGTATATAGTTGCATTCGAAATCGTTGTTTGTAGATGGAAGGTAGCCTATGCATATTGTCACGTTTACATATCTTATGTAAACACCACCAAAATTATCCTTCATTTACCTGTTTACATAATGTTGTTGAATTTGCATTTACGATGCAAACGTAACTATTTTGGTTATTTCTTCTAAATTTATCCGTTTCTATTTTCTAACAGATATTGATTTATAAATTTCGTCAAACATATAAAAATATTACGTAATATAATTGTATTTAATTGCAGTTTTTTCATATAAAAAGCATAACAACTAGCCTTTAACCCATCAGTCTCGACTTGTTTAATACTCCTACTTAATGCTTCTTAGGATTTCTACAGCTGTTTGGTACAACTGATGAGATATCGTAATTTTCTTGGCTTATAAAAATAACATTAAAGTTATCCGAAGTTATAGTGAAAAAACAAATTAATAAACGTAACTTTAACAAAAATGAAAAGTTTTCATTTCAAGTAATACTTGTTTTTAAAAATGTACAAATATTTTACACTGAAAAGTCGACAAATATCGTCGGTCTTTTTCGAAGTGTTTGTAATGTTATAACAATATTATGTAAATAAAATAGTTGGTTCTTTTTCAAGGATTAAATTACGTTTATGTTTTTATGTCATAAAAAAATAGCCAAACATTATTCTAGTCACATCGTATCGTTTTCAATATTTTTGAAGTTTAATAATTCGCTTCATAAAAACAATTAAAAATCAAGGGTAGTTCTTTTTTATACTTTAATCATCTGTGTATAAACCTGTGTTAGCTTATTTTGTCTTTAACTTACGGAAAAAAATATACGCAAATATACCTCTGTTGCGCAATTTTAAATTCAATCTACTTTAGTCCGGGAAAGGCTTTAGTCAGGGAAAGTGGTAAAATGGTAACTATTTAATAATATTTTGTCATTTTTCTAGCCACTTTATTGGAGTTAATTGTTTTTGAGCAAAAGAAATATGGAGAAGGCGTGCAAAAACGTGGTGCACGCCAAGGGATGAACCGTGGCGACGTGTAGGGCCAGGGAGACAGCCCAATTGCTGAGGATGCCCGGGTCCGGAGCACACGCAATAGTGTTCTGGATTGGGATACTTCTGATGACGCATGGGGGCCCCTCGAGGTGTGAGAGTGTCGTGCACGGGGGGGAGGGATCGGATATGCGAAACGCATGCTCGACCCTCGGTAGGAATAGGTGTTAGGGCCGGGAAGGGCAGCTCTCTAGAGGAGGGCTCTTCGGCTTCTCAGAAGCGGCGGGTTCTCGATTAGATCGGAGAGACCCCGATGGGGGTCCAGTTTCCGGACCTAAGCTTGTAGCGGCTAACGACATACCTAACGGTGGTGTTCCAGCTGCTGCAGTGATGCTCAACAAAAAAAAAAAAAAAAAAATGTTTGAGCAACTATTTTAGATAGATAATAATTATGTAAGTCAGGAATAAAGATTAAAAAGAATAAAATGTAATACTCGTATTAAATACTAATATTTAAAAAAAATAAATAACTGGTTGTTGTTGGTTTTTGAGAAGTTGAATAGAAAGTAAATAAAATATGAAAAATCAGTCATATTGAGGATAAAATGGTACATGTAAAGAAAATGTGATGAAACATTTTGCACGGAAAAATAGACTACCCGGCTTATTGTCTAAAGAGCAGCAGTCCATAATTATCTATGCTACACAAAATTTTACTACTTTAACCCTCCCCCTCCTCTTTATCAGTTACTTTAAAAGAATTCTTGTTTGATTTACTACATCATTCTTACCTTAATAACGATTACTTTTAATTAGTATACTTTTTTATTTAGCTTCCTTTTTAATTTTTAAAAGTAACCATTCCTGACAGAAATAGCAGTTATTTAAAAAAAATGTTCGATAATTTTAGTACTGTTTATCAAAGATCAGCTAAATTGGAAAAGGTCTGTGAGAAAGAATTAGTTATTATTTAGTTAATAAGTTGTATGAAAGTTTTTTTGCGAGTTTTAACGGGCTAAAGTCATGTAAGATCTACCTTAAATATAATCAAAAAGAGTAATTTTCTATTGTTTTTCTTCAATTTTTGAAGATGATAGCATCATTTAAATTAAATTGCTTAGGTTTACAAAAAAATAAAAAAGACGGAAAATAAGACCACCCATGGATTTTTATATGCAAGTTATTAAAAAAATTCTTAAAACTTATCGGCAAAGATTAACGCAAATAAAATAAAAATTAATAATTTGAAATGTTAAATTATGATATCAGGTCTAATAATGATTCATTCTAAAAAAACGTGTAAAAGTAAAATGTTTATTTTTTTCTAAAAATAATGAGCTCTTAGAGTAATGTATAAGGTTTATGTCCTGCAGTATGAACTGATGAATCGTATAAAAGTAAAACATTTATTGCCATCTTCTCTTTTATCTTACAGATCAAACGATTGGAATATTCAGATTCAATTAAAGTTGTAGAACTTTTCAAGAAATCGATTTTGCAGAGTTTTTTCAGAAATTTGCTTTATTTAACGAATTGTTAAATTATAAATCATGTTATTTTTTAAACTTACTTATTTTAAAAATGGTTAGTACATAAACAGATTATTTTTTTTTTTAAATTGAAAATCTATATGTCGAATCCTGAAACCTTTTACTTTAACGTTAAACTGTTTCGTATCACATCAGTTATCCTTCCCGTTCATACGTCGTCTTTGATAAAAAAACAAAAAACTGATATTTCTTACTGCTAAGTTTAAAAGTGTTCGTACATTATTTATGAACAACCGCTAACATTGACAAAGAGAGTGTTAAACTTCTGAATAATAAATCTTTGATATAAAAATATTGTTAAAGTTTTTTCTTTTAATTTTTAACCATTTTCTTTACAAATTCTTGTCCAAAATTGCTTTTGTAATCTTGTTGATTAAAAAATATTGTTGCATAAAATATTAGTTTCGTATCAATGTTTAAATAAGTTCAGTGTTTTAAAAATTTGCATGATATACAAGTATATCAATGAATAAATATTATATATCTCTTATTTAAAGTTTCATACTCTCCTTCATAAATTCGTGATAACTATACATCTAACATATACGTCAAGATATCTCAAAAAAAGTTTAATTAAAAATAAAATCGATGATTTCATGTTTGAGTGGTAACGTCTCGGTCGTTCATCTGGAGGTCCCGAGTTTGAATCCCTGTCAGGCATGACATTTTTCATACGTTACAAAATTCTGTTTGAGCTCAACAGCTCAAACAGAATTTTGTAATTTTGGCCTTAGAATTTGATGTTGAATGAATTTTTTATCTTAAAAAAAGATTAGAAAAGAATTAATAATTAATTCTGTTTATTAGCAATCTTTGCTAAAAAGAATAGTTAATTATATTTACAAACTATCGGTCGAGCTGTTCTCGTATAACTCAGTATAATGCTTCGGTTTGCATGAAAGAGACTTATTAAATTTTAGATACTGTTTTTAATAAATTACCGAACTTATTAAAAGAAATCTTCTCACCAGTTTGGTTAAAATATTATTAAAATATTTTCTCTTACAGAAACTATATTTTCTGACAGCTAAGCACGGCTGCTAAAATTAGAATTACATAATTAGAGATGGCGGGATTGAATGTGCCCGTGGCAGTTGAAGAAATCATATTTTGCTCAAATTCCAACAAAAAAAAAGATAAAAGTCTGATTTATCCCAATCTTACCATCGTATTTCCATGACGCGTGCTATTGGAAAAATCTGACGTGGATACTACGTTAGTTCCTTGTACAAAATTTTGTTTCATTAGTAAATTCTAATTTTTAAAAAAAGTTTTATTGATTCTTGTTTATTATTTATCATAAAACTTTTTACAATCAGAGGTTGTTAATTATTAACAAATCAATATATTTAAATTAAAAAAAAAGGAATTGTAAAAAAGGAGATGAAGTCTGTAAGATCTAAATATTTTGTAAATTAAAATCCTATTTGGCTATAATTCTGGAACAAAGTTGAAAAGGTCTCTTATTACTGCAGTTAAGAAAAAATCAAAAATCCAGTTTTTTTTTTTTTTTTTTAATTTGGTCGTTTCTGGACACTTCTTTGCTTCAGCCGATTGCAATCAAATGGAGAGGCGCACAACTAGATCTTACAGCTGTCCTAAAGCCGAAATTTGAACATCCTACAGCTAGTCGTTTTTGAGTTTTGCGAGATACATAGTACGTACGTACAAACGTCATGCCGTAACTATTCAAAATGGATTCAGTGATGGTCAAAATAGATATTTCCACTGAAATCTGAAAACCGAAATTTTTCGCGATCAACACTTCCTTTACTTCGTACAAAGAAGTAAAAATGATAAATCGATTGTTTGGTTTTTAGAAAACAAAAACTGTTTTTTATCCTTGCGTATAGCAGGATTTCGTTCATGAAAAGTTTACTAGAGTTTTCATTTATAACTAGTTCAAACTAAATTAAATATTTTACTGAAAATGTTAGTTATTAATTTACAATTCGATATTCAATTGTGAAGAGCTACAGGTAATTATTTTTCTTCTATTAATCCATAACTAATGACAGTATGGAGATTTTTCGTAAGTTATAAAATATGATGTGGAAACTTTTAAGTAAACAAATGCAATAAATAATGGTAAATGGGTAACATGATTCAAATCCTATGTCTGAAGAAAAATTTTCGTGGAACTTATAAATCGTTATAAGATTTTTTTTTTTAATATAACTGTTCGCTGATATTACTATAACAGTTAAATTATGTTTTCCTAAGGTGTAGTATTTTGCCGGCCTCTGTGGCGGAGTGGTAGCGTCTCAGCCTTTCATCCGGAGGTCCCGGGTTCGAATCCCGGTCAGGCATGTCATTTTTCACACAGGCTACAATTCATTCATCTCACCCTCTGAAGATATATCTAACGGTGGTTCCAGAAGTTAAACAAAAAAAAAAGGTGTATTGTTTTACGTTTGTTAATTTTATTTGTGATTTTTAACGCCTAATATTACTGTTAATTACATTTTATTGTTAATAACATATACTTATTATACCATTATACACGACATTAAGACATACGAAATAAATGTTTATAAACATTTAGTTAATGAAAACATTAGATTATTATAAACATTTAGATTATGCGTGACTCGGCATTTCGTGTGGAGGTCCTGGGTTCGGATCCCGGTCAGGCATGGCATCTTTTCATTGCTATCAGTTTTCCGGAGCTAATGACAATAGATGTTAATGCCCGGTTTTTCTTAACAAAACGAAAAAGAAAGAAAAATAATGTTTCACCAATTAAACTTTTCATAAATAATAATGTAAATTGAAATAATAAAAATTTTTGTACTTCAAGTAAATCGGTTTCTAGGTTTATATATATTTAATATATGGATCGACACTTGGAAAGAGTTGCATGCTGTGAATGCGCAAATGTGTTGGAGAACGTTTGTTAACAGCTCGTTCAGTGCGTTTGCCTGGTGAGAGTTAAAGGCGGGGCTGGGCTTTCCTAAAATGTAGTTCCCTCACTGCATATAATCTCTTTCATTCTCTCGTTCTTTGAGAAGAGCAGGTAGAAAGTATTTTGCAAATAAGATGCTGCACAATCTGTGACGATCTACTATTGGCGCATGCGTACAAATTTGGAAATTTTACGTCCATATGGGTACTACTGCTGTCTTCTTTTTTTGAATACATCCAAAGCGGAAGACAACTCTCTGTAAGAAAAATCTAGGGTGTAAATCAGAAAAATAAAGGATTAAGTAAGCATACTATCGTTATTAGGTATATTTAATGAGCTATTAATATTGCTTAGATTGAATACTTATGCGTATCTTCATAACTCAAGAGAGAATTAACATTCATCAAAGCTAAAAAGAGAGTCTAAATGGTCATGCCTAATTTCAAATTCTAATTTTATTTTTATATTTTATTTATTAAGATTGTAATCTAACTTTTCACCTTTCTCCAGATCGCTTAATGCTTACCTTATCATTTAGATCTAACATCTGCTTAAGTATTCATTTGAGAATAAATATTTTGAAAATGGGCAGTCAGAGTATCATAAACTACTTATAAAAATTTATACTGTTTAATTTTATTAAATTAAACTGAATTTACTGTTTAATTTTATGAAATTAAATGACAGGAAAAATCTTTCCTGCCATTAAAATTTTGTGATAATTTTGAATTTTTTTTTTACGTAAATCTAAATAGTCTTTTTGTTATTTATTATCGGTAAGTTACTAAGGAGTGCTTTTACGCACGCCCCATGGGTTCTTCATGGGATGTCGAGCTCGAATCTGGGACACTAGTTTCCCCAAGCTAGCCTTTCTAGCGAACTAATAAGCCTAGCTAGACGGCTCAGCAGGCCACACCAAAGCGTAACCTGCCCCCTACCGACTAAACCCTCCACCGTTCTCCTCCACCCCGAAACCGGACCTGCAATTAAGCATTACTCAGCCTCGGAGAAGTGCCTTTGGGTTTTGAGGATCGAGAGTCCCCGTGCATTATCATTGGCACCCACCCGAGCAAGCCCGGACGAGTGACGACTCTGCAGACGGCTATCCGTCACTCTTCCCCCTCCAATTTCTTTACCACACTCTGTGGGCTTTATCTATGTCCTTCTTGGGTTCTATGTTCTTTCTTTCTTATCTGTGTTCTTCTTTCTTTGTTTTGCTTCGTCTTTAGGTCACTCACTCATTCACCCGTCACATTCATTCATCTCCATTCTCAATCCACATTACACTTTAAAAAAAAAAATATTCTGTTTTTTGAATTCTTAACTGTGAAGATCTAAGTTATTTAAATATGTGTTCGTCGTATTGTTTTAAATTAATTTGCCAAGTTTTATGTGTTTTTTTTTTCTAATTTTTATAAAGATGTGATAATTTAGCAACTAGAACTTAGGAGATATGTGACACACATTGTTAGCTTCTTTACGATTTCAGTGCTGTAAATTCAGTATTAAAGTAAATTTATGATGGAAACAATTGCGGTTTTTTTTTTAAATTAATGAGGTTGATCGAAATATACTTCTCTCTTATCAATGGATTTATCTAGCTCGATTTTAATTTCAGCTGAAGTAACTCATTCATCAATGTATCTTAATGTCCTTTACGTACAGGTATGTCTCCATTAAATTTTGACTCTACTGTTATACTCTACTGTTATCTGTTATACCCAATATTTAAGTTGAAAATCACTGGACATATTCTCCTTTCTGCGCTTGAACTTGCGGTTCTCTGGATTTTAATTATAACTTTTGGCTCATTAATTAAAAATAATCTTTTTATTTATGTATTTCAATTCTATAATTATATATTTTAAATTAATTATTACACATTACATTAAATTTTTTAGAATTTTAAAATATTTTGAATTAATTTCCTTACTATAAAATACATAGTTTCCATAAATTGGGGACATTATAGAATTAAAGTCACTTTTTATCCTGTTCTTTTTTGAATTTGAATTGGTGTTTATGTAACATGCCTTCCTTCTTATTATCTATCAGTTTACAAGTTAACATAGTTAATGATAGCTCTCGTTTTCTTCCTTTGAGATTGAAATTATATTGCCCTTGTACTGAAGTCTAAGGATTCTTTTCCAGTTTTTGCGCATTAATTTATAGTCTCTTCAATTTATGTTTATCTAAAATTCATTGTAATTCGAATATTATACCATCTACGCCTATTACCTTTTACTTCTTTGACTCTTAGGGGATCTTAAAATCACTAATGCACTGAACTCATTTTTCTTAACTTTTCTTTGTTTTTTCTTAACTACCAGCACATCACCAGCAATTTTTCATTTATTTTGTCCTTTTTCCTCGTGCTGTCTTCCTATCTCGTCTTTATTTATATGTAATTTTGTCCTTATTTATTGGAGGAGTATGCTTGCGAGAGTTGAGTTGGGCTATAAGGTATCTGGATCATTCATTCGTAAGAAGTAAAAATTAAATATATAAATTAAAGAAATGTTCATTTAATGAATAATTAAATTTTTGCTTCATAAATTTTCCTGTATAATTTGTTCAAGAGTGAATAATTGATTGAACTTAAATTTGGTTATTTAATAAAACGTGTATAAAATATAATTTAATTTTTTTATTATAAAAAATAAGTTAATGTTTCGTTTGAACTCGCAAAAAAAAAATTAATTAAATTAAACATAAGTTATTTATTTGTTTGAAGTTCAAATATTATTTTTATATTTCGTTCTTATAATATAAACGTTGACATCAAACATAAAGATGTTCCGTTTATGTTGAAAAATAAACAAAAATTTAGTTATATAGTATTTAATAAAACTTTTCTTTTATTTTCAAACTTTATAGGTTATTATAAAAGTTAAACTTTGCTTAAAGATGTAGAAAAATAAGCTGTATTAATTATTTTTAATTAGTTATAAATTAATCTTGTTGGAGTTTTCTGTTAGTAAGTTAATAAAATATTTAATTATATAACGTTATAATTAATTCATACTCTTTTTTTGAAATGGAAATAAGTTTAAGAATAATATTTTTATCTCCATTTCATATAATTTTTGTATTTAAACAGGATGTTGTAAAAACAGTTTTCTATTACCGGTTTCGTCATATTCATTCTAACCTTTGCTTTTTATACTTCCCGTTTAATATCCGTACTCTTGTTTATGATAAAATTAAATGTTCGTAAAACTTCTTTTTTTTCAACCCAACTATTAGAACCTATTATTATTTTATTAATTCTTTTTTTACTTTTTCTTGTCATTTATTTAAAGTGTCACAAACTTATATTAAAACATCGAGTAACACGTTTCAACTTGTCTTACATTTTATTCTTAAAGGAACTAAGATATAATTAATTCTGTTGTGATAAATGTATAAATTGTATTTTTCCAAAGACACATATATTGTATCAAATTGTTTATCTTTTACAGTAAATATACTATATTATATTTAGCGAAAAAGATAACTGATATTATATTAATTTTAAAGATAATTGGTAATAAAAGTGAAATTCAGTAAATAATTTAACGAAGTTATCTTATTTCATAGCAGAACTGTAGATAATAATGATTTTAAAAAAGTTAATGTATTTTTAATTAAAATAAAAAAATACGATGTGGACACTATATGACATTCTTACACGCCTATTAAATTACATGTACATGTTTTTTCTTTTAACGACAATTCATTTAAGCTTATTGAAAGTGCTTTATTTTATTTTACTTAAGCTTTATTTGAAAGTGAGATATGATCTTCCAATTCTTTAATCAAGTGGAAAGTTACAAGATTGCATTTTGTTGGACTTGCATCACATATTTTTGTGATGACCTTATCAGCATTTTATATTAGTTTATATATTAATTTTGTTTCACGTCGCTCAAGTATTTACGTGATATAATGAGTACGTGTCGGAACTGTAACCTTACAAACATCAGTTCCAATCCGACTTGTTACACATATATTTTATTTAACTTTTCTTTTTTTTTATTTAAATATATTGATTTATTAATAAATTATTAACTTCTGTTAAAATGTTTGAATTAAAATTAAAAGTACATAAAATTTTATTTCACTTATAACTTTGATCTTTTGATCTTTTTGATCTTTTTTAATTTTTTATTGAATTATTAATTACAGCAAAAGTTATTTTCTTACAATCTGATGTTATTAATAAATTAGTCTGATAGTTATTAATTCACCAGAAAATTAAAAAATAACATTCTACGAGTCGGAG
>JAAAKQ030278110.1:0-10500 GCA_010016005.3 Zanna intricata | reverse complement strand
TATTTATACGAATCATGTTCTCACTATAATTGGCGACTGTGATTGTATTGTTAAATAATTGTGGGGAAGTCGATATCATGTTACATACGAATCATTCGTCTACATCAGAGTAAAGATAATGAAAAAGGAAGAAGACAATCAACCTAATGAGGACTATATCTTATTAGCTCTTCTGTTTTGGCTGCACTCTAGATCAGACCAATCTAGAAACAAAAAAAAAATAGAAAAATTACTATTTTTCAATTTTTTTATCTCTTTCAATTTTTTTAAAATTTCTAATGATTGCTTTTTGTAGAAACTTTAAAACAGCAAAATTTAATGATGAATGAGTAAAAAGTAACATTTCACTTATTTCTTAATAAGTTTTCAAGTTGATTTTATTCTTTTAATTCTTCTCTTAAATTTAACTTTTACAGTACAAAAATTAAAAATGACTATTATATTACTGTCCCTTAATTTCATTCCAACTTTGAATAGTTGAAAATAAAGAAGAATCAAAAATATATTATTTTTATTTATTTTTTTTAATTAATTATGTGGAAAAAATTATTTCTTACTTTTTAGCACATTTTCATGTCTGTTCCATTTTCTTAAAAAATAAGTAAGTAATTTAATTTGAAGAAACTTACTATAAAACCAACAGAGGAAACTATTCTATAAAATAAAATTAGAATTATTGAAAAAAACTGAATCTGGTAAAATGCAAGATTTGAATGTACATATTGAAAAAAAAAAAAAGGTTGAATTAAGGACCTGTTGCTTTTTTTTTTGGAAAGAATAATATAAATATTTACAATTACTAAATTAAAATAATTAAAAGTAAAAAATAAATAAAGAAATAATTACTGCCTTGATAGAATGTGATGAGAGCATGTTTCAGTTATACCAAACATTCCATGTTTGATTCCAAGTTAGGGTCTGGAAAATTTATAACACATAAATTTCTACACATTCAATAATAAACATATTAGTTGTGCAGCTTAAAAATAATTTAAAAAAAACAACAAATAAAATAGAAAAATTTGATTGTATGATAATAAAAATTAGCAATCTTACTTAAATAATTTTTTTATATACATTATAAGTATTTACAATAATAATAATAATAATTAAATTTTAACTATATAATATTTTATTATTAATAATAATTAATATTATAACTTGGAACACAATAGAGTATATCTATAAATTTATTATTGATTAATATAGTATAAGAAAAAAAAAACAAGAATAGTCTGTCATTGTACAGGTTATAATTGTTAGTTGTTATTTTAATTTCATAATCTTAATTAATAAAAATTATAATATAATAATAGTAATAATATTTTACAACAATTTATAAGAGAACATATATTGTTATAAAGAAATGTTAAAAGTATGTAACTTTTTATGGCACTGAAGGTTCGTTACAGAAATAATTAATAGTAATATTTAAAAGTATTGGTATAATAAAATAAAACGTTTTAAATCTACCTTTTACTTGTAGTAGCTTTGCATATTAATATTTATAGGTCCACAGGTAAGTGTAGAAAGATATATATATATATATATATATAAATATAGTTTAGAATTTGATAACAAATTATACCCAACCACTCCTCAAGTACAGATTAAAAGGAAAACATTCTTACCTTATTTTTAAACATTTTTTCCTTTATATTTATTTGAAGAAGTCAAAGCGCTTTTAGGCCTAGGCCCATCATCAGTGACATATGTATTTAAAAAAAAAAAGAAGAAACATATTACAAATATATATAAAATAAAAACAAAAATAATATACAAAAAGATTAAATAATAAGATTAACTTATAGAACAAACATTAATTCAGTCAAAGAGTAAATGTTATCTGGTAATAATGTATATAAAAAAAATAATAATAAAAAAAGAATTTTTTTATGGAAAGTGCTTTGACATCTTTAAATAAATATAAAGGAAAAAATAAGGCAAGAATGTTATGATTTTATTCTGTACTTGGGGTGTGGTTGAATATAATTTGTTATTAAATTGTAAACTAAATTTACATACAGAGCAAATATGGACTACATTAAATTTGATTTAAATAAATTAATATATATATATATATATATTAATATAATAGATATATATGTTTAGATTATTTAATTAAAAAGAGTGAAGTGGATGAGAGCAGAATTGAAACATAAAATATTTGAAAACTGATGTAAAATACTATTCTCCTATTCTGTATTCGGTTAGATATGTTTTGTTCACCAACTGTACACTATACTTCTGAAAGTGTATTGTTAAGTATGATTGCAAAAAACTTATCTGATATTTTACTTTGTGACTTATCAGAAAAAATCAGTGACAAAAATATCTGTTTATATTATGAAGTTAAAACACATGTCTATGCAAAGGACTAAGTCATTTTTCTTCTTGTAATTTTGTTTTTTCTTCTTTTATTTATTTAATGATAGTACTGCACAATTAAGTACAAATCTGTCAGATTGGAAGACTAAAATCTACCAGGTAATACTGTATTAGAAGTAAAAATCAAAGGTTGTATCGTATATATATATATTTTTTATTTTTCCGTTCACCTTTATAATCAGTATTCTACTTATACATTTTCAGCATTTTCATCACACATCTTCAAACTTTTTTTGGTGTCCTTCAGAAACAATCTTTCTCAAAATATAAATGAACAACAATCAGAGAAAGTTGTTATTTCAAGTCACTAAGATAAAAAGAGTCTTGATTTAACAACAATGATAATTGCATAACAACAAAAATTTTAGACAAAATGGAAAAAAAATCAATTTATAATGAACAAATTTTTAAATAAGATACAAAATAAATAAGATAAATTAATAAAGATTAGCAACAACATAAAAATTTCATCATCAGATTATTTTGTTTGGATGAACAGAATCAAGATTGTATGTGCTTGGAAGAGACAGTGAACTATAATGTCATGTGGATGGTGAGAGATTTGGAAAGTAATCTAAAGGCAGGAACCATAAATATATGTGAATTAAAATAACTACTTTTAAAAAATAAGCTGTGTCATTAATGTATACTTAAGACAGATTGAAGTTGACTATTTTAACGGTATTAAAATGCAAATTGGTACTACCATAAGTCAGTCAGTTATAATAGTACAATTTTATTTTGTTAAAATGAAACCACTTGCTCAAATAATTTAAAATTATTTTGTTTATTTTGATTAATTTTTTTATAAAACTGAATAAATAAGAAAATTTCTTTTTTGGCTGAGATAATTACTATGAAAATAAAAATATTTTTTTTTCTTTTGTAATAGTAAAAAAATTGGTCTTTTAATTCAACATATAATGTTGCATGTTGTTCATTCTATTGTCATTGTTGTTGTAAGATTTGTTGTGTTTGCTGCACAATATGTATGAGTTGTTTATAGAATTACTATGAAAATATATACATTAAACTGAAACACAATGTAACCATAAATTAAAGTGAAACCATAAATGAAACATGATGCAATTTGTTTTATGATTGTAACTTTACTTTTTAAACAAATTGAGAGTCTACTAATAGTTTATATAGATAGTAATACTGTTTAAAATAAATTGATATAGAATTTGGTCACCATAATTTAAATTTCTGTTAGGCCAATCTTACAGACCTAAATTTGTTTAAAAAGTAAAGATTATAATACACTTTATTTTATGGTTCATTCAAGTTAAATAAGGACAAGTTCCTCAAAATTAGATTTTGATAATTTTGTTTAAAATCAAGTATTTCTAAACAGCGCTGCTATATAGACTTCATATTATTGGATTCTCAATTCGTTTAACAGATAATTTAAGTTACATTGACAAAATTTGTTTTTGTTGATGATTAACTACATAAACTTGAAGCTTGTACATAGGAATACAAAATGGACATTTTGTAACAAATAAAAAATGATAAGTCTGATCAGGATTTGAACAGGAGACATTCAAAATGAAAGGCTGAGATGCTAATGCTTGGTCAAAGTGGTCAGCAAGTTTCATGACTCATTTAAATCTAAAAACTGTAATGATATTCCTGTTTAAGTTAAACTGTGATACTACAATCTATAAGTAATTCTAGTTTCCTGAAGCAGAGGCTTATACATACTTCATATTAGTAGTCTTATATTTAAAAAAATAAAAATTTGATGATGAAATAAATGAGATAATTCATTTGCATTAAAAAATCTACAAATGTTTATGGAAGTTAAATTGTAATAACTGTATTCAAATTAAAGATATTGTGAGCGATGCTGCTGTCTTAATGTTTCCGCAAGTTTGATGTATTTTGGTTGTTGATGATTAACTACATATGCTTAAATTTGTAAGCCCCCTTAAATTTTGTAGTAAATGAAAAATTAAATGCCTGACCAGGATTCAAGCATAGGTTTTTAAGATTAAATTCCAAGGACTTTTTTTTAGGTTGCTCTGATTACATGATCTACTAACAAGAACTAATTGCATCAAAAACAAACTCATATGTCTGAAGAGGGAATTGTAGTAGAACATTGATATTCTGAAAAGCATTATTTTTTATAAAACTTTAAAGTGTAGTCTTATAATTTATTTTCACTAATTTTTAATAGAAAAATTACAATTAAGATATAATTGTGATTGTACATTTTCAATCTTTGTTATGATTCTTTTTCAATTATTTGAATTATAAATTAAAAAATATGAGTTTGTAAAGGAAGCCATTGTTATATTGGGAAAAAACAAACATTTTGATTATGGTTGTTGTCAATATAAACATAAATATTGTACCTCTCTTTTACTGTTTAGCTTCTGGAACTACCATAAGGTATTACTTCAGAGGATGATATGTATGAATGTGAATGAAGAATATGAATGAATGTGTCTTGTACAATCTCAGGTCGACTACTCCTGAAAAGTGTGGTTAATTGAAACCCAACCACCAAAGAACACCGGTATCCACAATCTAATATTCAAATCCATATAAAACTACCTTTACTAGAATTTGAACCTTAGAACTCTTGACTTCAAAATCAGGTGATTTTCGATGCATTAATAAGTATTATACATTTTATGTTAACTCTTATTTTTTTATGTAATCAGCAATAATGTTAATTTGTTTTTCTTCTCAAGCATTGTAATATATATTTGAAATAACTTTTTCATCCAAATGTTTATTCTTAACTACATTTTAGTAGCACTATATTTCTCAGTAACCACTTTTTTTTTAATGAGGATAATTCACGAAAACAATTTATATTTGGTTCTCATACAAAATAAATGACTGTGTAAATAATTATTCACAATTCTTGTGGGTGAATTAACTTCTTTTTTGTATAACTAGATGTCACGTGATTATAAAAAAATTAGATTAGACTTTATGAGTTATAGCAGGGTTGGCTTTACCCATTAGTATTTCAACTGTAATTTTGACATTTTTTGCAGCCCCTAAATGAGAAATAAGTCCTTGTTACTGATTGTTAAACTGAGTGACTGAGTTTTAGACTGTTTCATTGTTACAAAAAAGAGGAATACCAACCTACAAAGTTCAAGTAAAGAAGTAGTTGCCTTGGTTGCTGCTGTAAGTTGACAATGTGATTCCAAATATGAAACCAGATGATGATTGTCTCAATTTCCATTTGATTTATTCAAAAGAAATAAACAATAAGGAGAGGGATGGTACAAGAATTGAGACAATCAGCTCACAGACGGACTACTTTTAATCTGATAGTTTACTGTTTACTGTCTAGCTAAGGGCGAAAATATGATGATGTATTTAAATTGTGAAAAAATTAATAATGTTTAAGTTCCTTAGAACCAAAAGCTCATATTAAAATATTAAATTTACCAATACTTTTCATTGTTTATGTTTAGCGTTTAAGATATATCGGTTAAAAAATAAAATACAAACTTTAAATATAATAACGTTAAGTCAAAAGAAAATTATGAGATACTAGTAGTATATTTTTAAAATAATTTTACATTAATATGCCATGTAGATACTAATATAAAAAGTAATCTAAATATTTTTTTGTTTGTTTTAACTTTTCTTCGGTAATTTTATAAAATAAAAATTTCAATCAGTAAATGAGGCACTATATACTTAACTTTATCATTGTGAGTACTTGCATTCATTGTTTTTAATTTTAAATAGTAATAATAACTAGTCAAAAATAAACAAGTACAGTTTTGTTATAAACATATATTTTATAATTAATTTATTTTTGATTAGCTATGTAGTTAACAATATAAATTAATAGCAAGTAAAAAATATCACACATAACATAAAAACTTTTATGTGTAAATACATTTATTTTATACAGTATTTTTGGTATATAAACGTATTATATTACAAGAACTATAGATTAAGAATAGTTATTCAATAATAATATTTATTTATTATTTTTAAAATTTTAATTTTAATAAAGTATTATTTGTGTATTTTATACTACATTACATTAATTTGTATAATTACTGTAAATAATAAATATTAATTATATAAAGTGTATTTACTTTTTTTTTTTCAATTTAACTTTTAATATTGATTTTTTGGAGCGATTTTATAACATTAAAGGTATTAGGTAGTCTATAAAATCTAATACGATATTTACAAATATATTTATACTTTTGAAAAATAAAAAGATTGTTATCCAACTGAAAAAAGTTTATTTAAAGTATATTCCTTTCTATGTAATATTCCTTCCATAAATTAGATTTGAGAATAAACAAACTGTAAAAAGCCTCATAATTTTTTAATGTAATTTATTTTTCCCTATCACCGACATGATAAAGTTTTTTTTTATAGATTGTAAAGAAACTTGCCCAACCTAACCTAAATTATAAACAGATAAAGTATAAATAAAATATATAAATTCATATTTTCAGAAGAAAATATATGTAATAATAAACAATAATAAAATTGAATGAACTATTTAGATGAATTATAATTCAAATTTGAATTTTGAGATAAAATTAATTTTGGAAAGTACTTAAGATTATGGAACTGTACAATTTTACCAGTAATTTCTTTAATACATATGGTTTAATTGATTTTAGGTTCCATACAACCTAACCTAAATTGTTTAGTGATTTCATTCACTATCTCTAAATCTTTTTTTGTATTTAAGTATGATATGAAACTAAGGCAATTGTAATTTGTAATTCTTAGCATTTTAATATTTTAGCAAGATTACTGTATACAGAATCATAATGCTTATTACAAAGAAATTATTACAGTGCAAATTACAGCAAATGAAAGTTAGATCATAAAGAAAGAGTTAACATTACATCTTATTAAACATTCATTAGAAAACATTGCATTTTATTCTACATTAAGACTTTTTATTTACAATATTATTCGTATTAAAATTTATTTTAAATAAACCTATAGGAATTATATTAATTTACAATAAAACAGTACCTTGCTTTTTGCTCTTTTCTTGGTAATGAAATTTCAGTGCGCCATTTCTTTATTGTGAAATTAATTAGGTTTGTTAGATTATTATTTAAATATTTTAAATAATATAGGTTTATTAGTTTAAATATTTTTAAATACTGTTTGGTCTTAATATGGTGGTCTTCTTTAATCATCTCTGCTCTTAATAATAGAAAAAAAAAACTTTATATGCAATTATGCATTTTCTTAATTGTAAGCTATTAAGAATTATATAATGTAGTTACATAAAGATTCGGCATAGTTACAAAAGTACATAACTACATTATATACAAGCATAGTAATAGCATATACAAAGTGATTTAGTTGGAAAGGGAAATTATTTAGAAACTGATTGGAGAGGTAGAAATTAGGAAAAAATTCAAATAAACATATGTTTGAGTACACTTTGTTATTGAGTTATAGCTAGTGAAAAATTTTGCTTGGATTTCAGTTCCCGTGGTGAAATAAGATCATACTGAAATTTTTAAAACATTTTATAAGGGGTAAACTTGATGGTTTCTTATGTTTTTTGACCTGAAAAAATCAAATAAAACAGGTCCCAGAATTGTAATCTCCAGTAGTTTGCATGATATCTAATGTAAAACAGAAAAATTTGGGGATGAAAAACATGTTTTTTTAGGTTTTAAGTATAATTTTGTTATATGACTAATAAGTGCATAAATTTTATTATCATAGTAATAGAGATTTAATTCTGAGAAAATTAATATGATAAAATCTATATATAAAAAAAAATTCACTTTTATTATTAAAAACAAAAGTAACAGAAAAATATTATGAGTTTGTAAAAATTAAAAACAGATATTTTTATTATAAATCAGTTTCAAACCGTAAAATATTTTATAGGATTTTTAATATTATTGAAAATGGTATACTTTGCAGTGCTCATGTTTCATCTTAACTTCAACCAGTACATCTGATGGAAGGGAAAACATTCTTCATGTGGTACAGCTTAGTCTTACAATGAGCATACAAAGAATTTCTACACTATTCAACGTTCCACAAAGAACAGGGTTTTGGGTATTACATTCAATTTTTTTTTCTTTTTTAAATTAGCAAGATACATTCTTGTTATATCAGGGAAGATTTTAAGCCACAGTTTGAGGCTTTCCCTTGAGGGTGAAGTTATGAATTAAAAATATTTATTAAAGAAAAAAAAAAATCCTTTTACTTCATTATTGTATTTTTCTCTCACCTTAGTAACAGAAATAGATTGTGGAGTTTTTTTCATTAAAGGTCTGTGTACTTTATTAACCATAATTACTAATGTTCTGTTTTATATAATTCAGATTCTTTTTCAAGTCTTTTTAAATTCTGAACAGTTTAATTTTTTTTTATTAGTGTTATACCCACAACTATAAGCATAATGAACAATGTGGGAATCCAAGATCTAGCCAGAAGGGCTCTGCCTCCTTGCTAGACCATTGAATGAGTGAAATAAATCCTGACCAGCTAGTATATAATATTTTTTTTTTGCTAATTTCTTACAAAATATAAATTTTTACCTCCAATCTGAGACCACTATAACGAAAATGATTAAGAAATAAAATTCATTTTGAAAGTAAAAATGCTTAATATAAATATAAATATTAATATTTGCGTTTTATAAAACGCAATGCAAAGTTAAACTCTGTAAATTTCTTTTATGAACAAGTTTCAGGATATTTTGCAAAAAAAATTTAATTTTTTAAAATACATTATTATAATATGTGAGTGGCAGTCACCTCGCATGTAACTTGCCAAATAATTATTATAACTTTTGTAAAATCAATTAAAGAACAATAAAACAATAATTATATAATTAAAAATATAATAGTATTAAATTTTATTGATTTCAGAATCAATACTAATAAGTATTGCTTAATACAATAATGAAAAAGAGAACTCATTAACTGAGAGATTCTTTCTGTCTTTAAATTATCTTATGTCTTTATGTTTATTTATAACTTAAATTAATAAATACTCTTGATTTTTAACTGTTAATAATGCAGTAATAATAATATTTACTGTAAGAGAATAATAATAAAAACAAAAAAACTTCAACAATTTTTTTGCTAATGCTCTCTTCATCTGAATTTAGATTTGAGAGTGAAGTCAAATTTTTCTTTTAGAGGGTTAGAGAATTTAAATAAGTGGAATAAAACTTAAATTTCTTTAAATTTTATACCAACTTAAATAAATTTCTCTATTAATTTATTCATTCCTTGCACTAATTACAAGCATTTGCAATTACAGCTACGTTTAAAATTTTTTATTATAAGAAATTAATATTGTTCTCATAACAATAAATTATTTGATAATTTATCATTATATTTAAATTCATTAAAAATTTAAATAAGATAAAATTTATAAAAAAATTTATATTTAAAAATTATTTCAATTTATAAAAAAAATATATTTTTCAAACTGATCTAATCTTTTATTATCAATGTTTTTAACAGTGTTAATATTTTGTGCTTGTTGAACATGTAACATGGTTGAACATGTAATCATGTTCTACCATATAGAAGGTAATTTAAGATAATTAGATAACTATTAAATTTACAAATTTAAGTTCAAATATAAATGATGAAACATTAAATAGATTATAAAAAAATAAGGAACAAGGTATCAATTGGAAAGACAGAAGAGCCATATGGAATCTTTACAAGATAGATATGAGGACATTCTTTACATGATAGACATAGATGAGGATAGACATGCTGAGATTCGCAGATGATAAAGCAGTCCTAACAAAAAATGAAGATGACATAAATGAAGCTATCTCAAAAATATATGAGGTTTTTGTCAGTAACTACAACCTAAAAATAAACAAATCAAAATGAAGACAATGGTTTGCAGAGTAGAAGATAGTAGGGTACAAATAAAGCTTAGAAATGAAACTTTAGAGCAAGTCAATGGATTTAAGTAATTAGGCAGTATCATCACACCAGATGGTAGAAGCAAGAGGGACATAAAAACAAGAATATACCTAGCAAAAATCACTTTCAACAAAAAGAAACAACTCCTTAGCGCCAATAACATCAACCTGGAAACAAGAAAACAATTGCTTAAAACATATGTATGGAATTTAGCACTGTATGGAAG
>JAAAKQ030278099.1:0-10500 GCA_010016005.3 Zanna intricata | reverse complement strand
TTCAGAGGATGAATGAGGATGATGTGTATGAATGAGAATGAAGTGTGGTCTTGTACAATCTCAGGTCGACCACTCCTTTGCCGGCCTCCTTGGCGCGAGTGGTAGCGTCTCGACCTTTCATCCGGAGGTCCCGTGTTCGAATCCCGGTCAGACATGGCATTTTTCACATACGCTACGATTCATTCAGCTCGTCCTCTGAAGATATACCTTAACGGTGGTTCCGGAGGTTAAAAAAAAAAAAAAGGTCGACCACTTCTGAGAAGTGTAGTTAATTGAAACCCAACCACCAAAGAACACGCGTATCCACGATCTAGTATTCAAATTCATATAAAAGTAACTACCTTTATTAGGATTTGAACCTTAGAACTCTCGACTTCTAAATCAGCTGATTTACGATATCGCGTTATCCAGTAGACCAGCCCGGTGGGCTCAAAAAGCTTTTCAAAGTATTTTTACAGTTCCTGGCCTACTGCGTAATTCCCAATCAACTGGGCAATCTACAGAAATTCATAAGTAAACTATTTATCTATTATTATTACTTTCCTGGCAAATTTAGCCTGAATAGCTATATTAAAGGGGAACGTATGATGATCATATAAAAAAAAATGGGGTATCGGGGTTTTTGCAAAATCTTTACGTTTTGAATTCCAGCTAGTACAACTTGACCAAATATACGTACGCTGCTTTTGGCCTTATATCATCGATTGACCCAACCAATTTCTTTCAAATTTGGTTATATAATGGCTATATACGAGGCATTGATAATATTAATTTTTTCAAAATTCCTTAAGGTGGTGGGGTTATTGCGAAAAATCGATTTCAATTTTCTTCAGTAGAATTTTAGAGAAAACTTTATTAAAGTAAATTTCTTATCTACAATGCATATATAAATAATCCAAAAAAATGTTTTTTTTTTTCTTTTCGCCTATATCTCTTCGGTTTAATTATATTTCAAAAACTATTTGAAAGTTTATAATTCATATATATAAAGCAATCAAGATATGTCTACAATTTTTTTTTTTTTTTTTTTTTTTTTTTTAAATTATAGACCCCGTACCTAAAAAGCAGAAAGGGTTTATTGAAAAAAGCTTTTTTCTTATTTTAACTTTTATTGACGCGGGTGTTAGATTAAGAAAAAAATTTACATAAACAAATTCGTTAAGCTTAACCTATATATAAGTGTTTTTAGAAACATTTTTCTTTAAATTTATTCCCCTTCTCTAAAACATTTTTGTTTGTTTTTTTTTTTTGCTTCTAATATTTTTAATTGTTATTATTAATAACCTGATAAGTCAACCAGTACTTGTCAGTTTTTTTTTTTTTTAAATTGAAAATATTTATAATAGGTATAAATCTAATAATGTAATAATTGCTAATCTTTATTAAAAAAAAACAACCCATTGTTCGTTCCCTTTATCCATATAACAATAGAAAACATACATTATACGCTACGACTGTTCTTATATTTACATTATTCTATATAAATATATAATAATAAAAACGGAGTTTGAAAGACACAACATCAATAAATATGAAGTTAAAAATACCTGACTCGTGATTTTATTTGCGTCACATATACTCGAAAAAAAAACCAATTTAGAATTTTTGTGATGAGTTCTATATTCTTTTACGCTCGCCCACGTTGAATCGATCGAACTCATGTATTAACTCTTGTATTAGGGTCAACGAAATTTAAAAATTGATTCACGGTCTGGTGAATGTAATTATGTCTAGTCATGAGGGGAAGTATGGTATTATAAGATGACCACAAATCGGGCAATATAATATACTAGGGACTTATCCTGATGATAAAAACAATCAAGTAAAGTTTGAGCTGTTAGGTCGAACAAACGAAACATTTCTTCGTATCCCTTTAAATATTCCGAATACTGCTCTGGATACTGATTCTGAACGTTTTACTTAAACCTATTAAAACACAATCTTTTTATTTTATAATCATCCCAATACTACCTATTTCATAGGATTTTGTTGTAAAAGATTAACATTAATATGTAGATAATAAATTTTTTAGTTTTATTAATTCTTCATCACAGAAAATATAACCTCTGTATTCCTTAATATAAAGAAATAGTATAATTTTAAAATCAATTTTATTCCCTTCCTATTTAATAAGTGGTAATAATAATTAATAAATCCTGAAATATCAATGGATAAATTGCTATAGAATCAGTAGAAATAAATCGGTACACAATGACTTAACAATAAATATAATAATTTAATATTGTAATGTACTGAACTAGTCTCGCTGGCGTAAGGGAATAACGAAGACCAAAAATTTTTCTTCAACCGGGTTATTAAATATATTTTTTTAACGGCAACCATTTAAAAAAAAAATGTTAGAAAACCTATTCTTTTATTTAAAATATTATTTTTATCACATTTATTGTGATTTTTTTTTTAAAAACAGATAAAAGAAAAATCTCCTGTCAATAGCATACAGAATAACTTCCCTGTGTTACCTACTCTTGCGTTCTCAATTATTCACTCTCTCGTCATCTTTTATATTCGCCCCAAGGTCAACCCCCATTGAAGTCACATAACTTTCCCTTCCGATTCCATTCGCTGTACTTTTCTTCTCGATCCCCTTTCATAGTTTTATATAAAACTTAACTGTACTACTCTAAATTTTCCTTAGAGTTAGGCAGCAGCAAAATATCGTCTTTAAAAGTTATGTATATCATTCTAACCCAGTTAGATAAAGTGTATTCATTCTAAAACACCCGATAATAAATACTATTGATTTATTTTAATTTGATAATCAGTTATCATCCCTTGACACTGTAATAAAATAAGAATAAATAAATAAATAAAATTTTTTAAAAATGAATGATGAAAAACATTGCACTCTGGAGATAAATTCTGCACATTTTATATTTTTTATCCTTATTCTGAAATTCGTTTATTAAATTTCTTCTAACCTTTAAAACACAAATTTCTAACTTATTCCTTTTCTGTTATTTTATGTAACTGATGTACGAGTAAATATTATAAATATAAAAAAAATTATGGTTAAGAAATATACCCTATTATTGTATCTTTTATAATTTTACTTTTATTTCTATTATAATTTTTAAAATGAATAAAAATAAAATAGGACATAATTATTCAATAGGATCTTGATATGAAACATATGTCCTATAGGTTGATACATTATAATCGTTTAACTTATGAGTAGTAATTTATTTTTTCTAAGAGCAAACAACTGGGTGGCTTCCCCAAAATCTACAATCAGCAAAGAGTTATAATAGATAAACAATTGCTATCATTTACGTATTTATTATTTATTATATAATAATAAATTATTTTATATATATATATATATATATATATATATATATATAAGTCCGACTGGACTAATTCTTAACATGGAGTGTCCTGAGAAGAAATATTCCGGAGTAATATGCCCACAATCGGATCGCCGGGTGGAGGAAGGGCATACCAACAATTGAAAGAGGAAGCTCAGGACCGAGTGAAATGGAGGAAGTCCAGCTGATACCTGTCTGAAGACAGATACACAAGATATATATATATATATTTTTTTTTTGTTTTCAGCAAATATAAATAGTAATGAGTCTGTAAAGGGCCCTCACGTGTAGAAGAAATTAAAAATATATATTAATAAACCAAAATGATACACAAAATGTATCATTCTGAAAAAAATCAAGATACTAAAAATAAAAACCAGTTATAAGAAAAAATATACAATGAAATATTATTTACGTATAATTAGTTTTTTTTTACTGCAACCAGTTTTTCAGCTACCCAGGTCTGGGTGTATCTGTATAGGCAAGTGCAATTACAACTACCGGCTTGCCAGGCCTGTCGTAGCTGCAACATAAGTGTAAATTTACCGGAAAACATGTAGTCTGGAACAGACTCAGGTCGACCACTCCTAAGATGTGAGAGAATAACATTCGAATCCATATAAAAGCAACTGCTTTTACAAGGATTCGAACCTTAGAACACTCGACTTCGAAATCAGCTGATTTTGAGTTAACCGCTAGACTAACCCGGCAGTTTTTTTTAAATATACTGTTATAAATTATTATAATTGAATTAAGAATTAAAAAGGGTTCAGAGAGAGTTAAAAATATATTAAAGTTCAGACAAAAGACTAAAAGTTAAACATTTTTTTTAATTCCGGCTTTTTTTTTATTGCTTAACATATAACCAATACTATACCGAATTTCATTAAATGATATGCGTATTGATTTAGAACACAGTAATAAGTGATAGGTAGTAGTTAACTCATCATTTACAGACATATTAAAACAACAACATTAAGTAGAACAGTATGCTTATTACTTCCAATAAAGATCTGATCCCATCATCCTTATCACCATCTGACCCCATCTACCTTATTTTAAAATCTGTGATTACAGATCTGATTAAGAACTCTGTTATTAGATCTGTGCTAAGGTTGTTAGGCACTATAAAACAAGTACCGAGGATCTTAAGTGTATTCTGGAAGTGTTCACCTTTCTGTCAATCAGAGATTTATCTTTCCTGTCCGGAAGCAAAAAAATAAGTTAATGTTTGAGGTGTCTATCGCGTAAAATTGGACTTCTTAATTTCTAGTAAAATACATTAAATATAAATATAACTGATGGGAAAATACTTTCCCCAGTAATAGAAAAATGTAACGATTTTTCAATACTATTTAATGTAGATGTTATTAACGGTAAATTTTTTGTTATAATTCATAATGCTTTCTTTCTAATTCCGGTATATCAGATTCAAATTCAGATAATTTTAGTTTAAATTTATCTCATAATAAACAATTATTAGAGAACTGAATTATAAATAGATTGTCATATTCATTTTATAAAAAGAATATTGTTAAAAGGTACAATTGTTAAAAGGTAATGAAAAACGTACTACTTCCTTCTTTATCATTGTATTAGATACGAGTAACACTAGTAACCTCATACCTGCGTAATCAGTTATACAGTTAAAGCTTTCATTTCGAGTGTAATTGGTTGATATATCTATTGATCGAATATTAACTGAGGATTTAATAACCTTCCCTTGTGAATTGCATTCATTCCCAATTGTGTCGATAATAGGTTTTAATACAATTTATATCTGTATTTGTCGGAGATAAACGTATTTTCATCTAAGTAAATCATAATTATACTTACATTTTCAGTTAAATTAACGTACCATTTGTAATCCTATTTTACCCAATTTAACTTGTGTTATGAATTTAGAGTGTATTTTATTATAATATTATACTGTACTACAATTTCAAGTTTTTTATTGTTTTAAATTTTATCATTATATTTTTCTTGTATTTTTTTTTTTTTTAATTTAACTATTGTTGAATTAAGGACGGAATATATAATGCATTGTTTCACAACAGAAGAGGTACATTAATCTATTTTACACCCACTTATTCCAGTCTTTCATAAGACAGTGACGGGTGGCAGTAAAGTACCAGAATTACAAGAGGGAACACTCAGAACTGTATGAAATTAATGCTTTTCATTACACAGCCAGTTTTCCTGTTGAAATGAGTGAAGGATTCACTTTTTTGGCTAAGTATCACTCCTTATTTTGATGGCTTTAATTAACTTATGTGCAACACCATATTCGGCTTAATGAAAAAAGTAACTGGAAACCACTTCATCCTTCATTTTCCCTGTTAAGTTTTAAATGAAATTTTTGTTACTCATAACACTGACTGAAAATTTTAATTATAGGTTTTTATATCATAAAAACCATTGTGTTTAAGAGTACCTAAAAAATAATTATTAATTTACTGCAGAAGATTTGGGAATAGAAATATGGTAATGTCAGTATTTGATGTTGAAAAACGCTAACCTGATTGGAATGTAACAAACTTGGAACCTTCCGGATGAAAGGTATATGATACCAAAGAAGGTTGTCCAATCTTTTTTATATTCATGTTATCTAATGTAACAAAAGGAAAGTAAATAATTTGTTAGGCAGGGCATGCATAATTAAATTGTAATTTTACTTCCACCTACTTCGTATAAGGATGTATTGTAATGGTGAAAATTTTCAGTTTTTAGATATCAACTGAAGTATCCATTTTGACCATCCCTGACACCATTCTGAGTAGTTTCGGCGTGACGTCTGTACTTATGTATGTATCACGCATAACTCAAAAACGATTAACTGTAGTATGTTGAAATTTTGGATTTAGGACTGTTCTAACATAGTTGTGCACCTCCCCTTTTTATTGCAATTGACTGACCCAAAAAAGCCCAAAATCCAAATCTTTTTGGATTTTGGACTTTTTCTTAATTACAGTAATAAGCCCTATTTGAGAGCTTTTCAACGATGTATTATAAGTGGTATTTATTTTCTCTGGTTTCAGATTTATAGCCAAATGAAATTTTAATTACTGAAATATTTGGGTGTTATAAGGGGAAGGCACATCGGTTCGAATCAGACTTCGTCTCCTTTTTTTTAACTTTTTTTTTTTTAATTTACATATATTTATTTATTAATAACTACTAACTTCTGATTGTAAAAAAATTACGATAAATAATAATTCAATAATAACAATTAAAAAAAGAGTGGAAAAAATAGAAGTTATTAATGAAATAATAGGTTATGTACTTTTCATTTAAAAAAAAAAACCATGTGTATGTAATTTAGTAGGCGTACAAGGAAGTCATATGGTGTCCATATCAGATTTTTTAATATATTTTATAAAGAATATCAATAAACAATTACAAAAAATACATAAAGATCGGATAAATCAGCTTAACATTTTCTCTTTCAGTATGCTTAAAAAATAAAACAGAAGACGAAATAAAAGTCACATTGCATTTGTTTTTTTTTTTCATTATTTCTGTGAAAATTTTAGCTGAAAAAACGACGTATTGAACGAGGTCATAAAATTTTATTCCCGGGTTTTCAAGTGAACAGGGCGTTTTTGTTACCAGATTAATTTATGACAGGTTCACTTATCTGAGTAATGTCAAGCTTTTATATATGTATGCAAATATATATATATATACGAAATATTTAACCGAGATTTAAAACCTTTTCATAGACATACTGTGAATTATGTACTAAGTACTGTTTGCAGCTTATGGAAATTACTAATTTATCTCTGTAATATCTTTCCTCTTGAACTTTAATAAATTATTGAAACTAAATGATACTTTCGACGTATTAAGGCTAATAAAATAATAAATATTTTATACATTTACTTAGGTAAATATTATTTATAACAGTTATAATTCTACCGATTCTACATGATGAAGTGGTAGCGTCATTTCATTTCATCCGAAAGGTTCTGCATTTGAATCCCAGCTAAAAAAAAAAAAATCATTTAACATAATAAATTGTAACTGAATTCATCACCCTGGTTTGTTTCAAGGGTAAATAAATAGCTGATTTCCGTTCCTATTTTGAAAACATGGTATCATAAAGTGTAAGGTAGATTACCGGTAGATAAATTAATGTAGTAGAATTAAATTCATTGTCTTTTACTTTCAAATAGTAGTGTAAACTTCATTCTGAAAACATTGATTAATGAATAATACCGATTGAAAGAATGAGTGAAATACTATATTATGACGTTCAATTCAGACGGTCTGATGTTCGTAGTTTTTGGTATACATAGATAACAATGTTGTGGCGGGTGTTTGAGATCATTAGTGACGGTTATGGTAGACCTATAAACAAAAAAATTCTGTTATATAAGAATTATATAAAAAGTCTTAACTTTTTTTTTTGCTGCAGAAAATAAAGAAGAATCACTATAAATAATTTTTCAATAAAATGTTTTCCCTATTGTTTCCTACACCTAAGGAGTATATTCACACTTAAATATTAAGAATTACCAGGAAGTCTTATCAGCATAAACAATTATTTGTAGAACAATTAAAATATTTTAGTACTTTCATTAATTTATATTAGCTTAATTTATCAAGTATTAAACCAAACAAGAATAAGTCCAACTGTGTTTTATTTAATTCTGAAAGTTACTATATTTAATAAATCGTGGGGAAGGATTAATATTTATATAGTGGGATTAACCATTCGCTATAAATAAACTTTCAAACAAGATGCTTTTGTTTAGCCGCATATCCAGATCGTTTGCAGATTAAGAGTTGCCAATAACGAATGTTCAATTTACTTTACTCTTGTCATAAAGTATTTTTAATTTGACGCTAAACTATTAATTCAGAGTTTTTAGTTTATGAAATAAATCTCTAATAAAATGCTATTATTAGTTGGTAATATATTTAATGTCCTTGCGCTCACTTCGATAACTTACATGCAGGATTAAATTTTTCATTCAGAAGGGTTATTTATATTTTGTAACATAAACTTTTTTTCCTTTTTTTTATAGAAGCTAAATTTTAAATAAAGAAGGTGTTTTACTTATTTAAAAAAAGTTTTCACCAAAGCATAAGAAACTTTTAATAGTGAATAACTTGATTAACAGTAGATTAAAATAGAACTTTTTTTTTATTTCACTAAGAACTATCTACCTCATCTGGGATAAAAATAGACTTTATTTTATAATGGACTGCTTTGATGCATTTCTACTATTCTTCGCAAACTTCTAAATCTTGATTTACTTTCTAAATCCTACAAGCTAATTGTGTATATATTTGTACACAATTATTTCAATCATCTTTCTATACTATTTTTCTCTTTTTTTTTAAATTTTGTACTTTTTACTTTATCTCTTACAAAAATGAAATTAACTAGCATTGTATTTCTTAATATTGTATTGACCTAAAAATATCTTCTTATTTTTAAACGATCTATCTACAAACTTTTTTCTGTTATTCATTTTTACCAACTTAAAGCTTCAATATTCTATTGTAATACTACATATTAGTCTCTTTTTATTGTTGTTTTCTTTTTTTACCTTTTATTTATTTTTTCTATGAAGTACTATAATACGTACAGATATTTTTATGATTTTAATTCTGAACTGTAAATTTATGTCTAATATAAAAATTTTCTATCTGGATGAAATCTTATAGCAGTTTTTTTTAAATTTTATTTTTAGTTCGTTTTTGTTTTGTAATTAAAATATATTTATGCTGTTAATTTTAATCAAAACATTTATTATAAATACTAAAAAATAAAATATTATTACATTTTTTACTGTTTTGTATATAAATTTTTAGAATAGCGGACACTTCATCTCTTTTTTATGAAAAAAAATTTGTTTAAAATTATGTTAATTTTTTTAAAAAAGTTAAGATTTGATATACTGATAGAGTTTGATAAAAATTAGAAAAAAACAGAATGAAAAAATGCAATCGATGATTGCAAATATCCTTTTTATTATAATTTTTTTTAAAAATCAAAAAGAGAAAAAGAATCATAAAGGGAAATTTTTTTTTTCAACACTACTTTTAATATGTTTTTATGGCCCCTGCTTTTATGAAAATACGTAAGTCGTTTATTATATAGCGTGGTATTGTAACCGTTCGATCTGGAAAGTCCCAGATAATGAGGGTAGTAGAAATTTTACTTGAAACCCTTAGTGTGCATTAGTTATCGGAATATGTAATCAGGTAAGGTTGACGTGATAAACAGGTAGAAAAAGGTACATTATATCCGGTTACCGCCTTGTCTGTATATTGTTCATTTTATTTTACCTTTTTCTTTGGGAAGGGGAATTTTGATAAAAGGAAGAAAAAAAATAAATACAATGGTAATTGTTAAAATAAAATGTTAGTTGCACTACTCATTTAAACGGGGAGAAATTTAGAAAATATTAGGTTTTTCTAAATTACCTTTAATTATTAATCAGTGTTTATCTTTTTTCAAAAGGAAAATAAAGTGATGTTTTAATTTCCTTTTAATAATGATTTTATCGTCCAATAAGACTTTTACTACATTTTATGCATAATTATTTAAGTTTATGTTACATAACATTTTAAAGAAATCATTTTCCTACTAAAAATATGAGGGTTTTAAAGCATTGTCACTTGTATTAAACATATCAGTTCAAATCCTGAAACTATTATTCAAACTAACTGAAGATTTGGATAATCTAAGTAGATAATCTCGACGTTTCCTATAAATATTTCTAAACTGTCTGAAGATAAATTTTCGAATGATTAAAAGAAAATTTACTGGTTTTTTCTCCTAGAACCTGGAAAAAAATTTCATTAAATTTCTTTTGGCTGGAGATATAATTAGGGAAGTGTCGAGGTCACATTTTAAATCCTTGGTATTTAGCTGATTTGGTCGGGGATTATTTGACTGTAGACTTGTCTAGTCCATGCAGCCTTAAGGTGTAGGTCCGTCTTGACGCGGGCAGATGTGATAAAATTAAATATCACGCGGAATGACTATAATTTAAATTGCAAATAAAGTTAAGTCTATTTCGACCTATAAGGGAACTAAATCTAAATTACAGTAGTTGCGAGCAACATTTTCTTTCTTGGTATGTTTTTTAACTAAATTACCGATAACAATGAGTCTTTTAGTCACTATTAGCTTGTTAAATTAGATAACTAGGCGCGG
>JAAAKQ030278088.1:0-10501 GCA_010016005.3 Zanna intricata | reverse complement strand
ACAATTCATTCATCTCATCCCTCTGAAGATATACTTAATTGTGGTTCCGGAGATTAAACAAAAAAAAAAAAAAAAAAAAAAGTACGAAGTATGGCGGTCCATGATACACAAGTATAAAGTTGGTTGTGAAGTGTGTTAAAGGACCATGTGCGTTGATAGATGCAAAGACCATAAGTAATTGCCACTTAAAGTTAATGGACACAGGTTTAATATCAGATGTTAGGAGACACAGTCGCTCCTCAACATCCAGGACGGAGGAAAATATGCAAGTGGTTCAGGAAATGTTCACTCGAAGTCCTCAGAAATCACAGACAGGCATCTTGCAAAAGTAGTTTAACCCAACATACAATCCGTACTGTTCTGAAGAAAGAGTTGAATTTTTGTCTATGGAAACCACATTATGGCCAAAAATTATTACCAGAAGACTGCGGTTGGAATATGGGGGAGATGATGTTTGATTGGTATGAAGACTGGTCTGCTATTTTCCGTAATATCCTTTGGTCAGATGAAGCCTTGTTTCATGTTTGGGGGAGGGGGGGTTTGTTAACCAGCATAATTGTTATTATTGGGCAACAGAGGATCCGAAGGTGGTAGTTGAAAAAAGCCAAAATCACTCAAAGGTCACAGTGTGGTGCAGTATGACATCCATGAAAGTTGTGGATGTTATCTCATTCGGGACATAATGAATGCAGAATGGTAACCTAATGTGGCTTGAAGATTATTTGCACAATATTGTATCCACATGGGACAATTACAATGACCTAAATCTTTGTGTAAGGTGGGGCCCTACCTCATTTTGCAAGTTCTGGCTCGACATCCATTGGTCAACAAGCAGTCCTGATGTAACATTGTACATATTATGAAACTAATATGTACAACTATGATGTAATTTTCCTTTACAAGTGAGAGGTGGCCGATTGATTTTACGTTTAAGGGATCCAGTATTAACTCACTAAATTACTGAAGTCATTGATGTAGATTTTGAAGTAGCTGCTGTTTATTTAAATAGTCCAAAATGTTCACATTATACATTTATCAACCTTTCGCAGTGATTTCACTTCCTTTTGTGATAATATTGATGAATTACTCTCTTTTAGTATTAAAAGATTTAGTACAATTTTAAATTTGAGTTTTTAAAGGGCTGAACTACAAAAAAACAGTTATGCTCATATGCTCATGTAGGTTAGATCCCCTTCAGGAGTTCAAGTCTTGCCAGTTCATATATTGATCACCTATTTACCTATAATGTTCAAAAATAAAAATAAGTTTTAAAAAAATGTGATTCTTTTTAAAACAGTATTCATGGGCATTTAGTTCAACTTTTCCTTAAGAATTTAATAAGAATTAAATACAAACTCATAATTTGATATCTCCAGGGTTGGTGAGGAATTATGGAAAGATTTGTGTAAAAAAACAACTGCATCTCCAACTTAAGAAGCTTTCTGAATAAAACAGTTTTTAAAATAAATTAAAAATTTTGAAGCAAAAATAAAAACTAAAATAAGGTAGAATTTAATGGTGAGAATCAGTAAATTAGTTGCATTTTGATGACAAAGCATAAAATCAGCCAAAAATATTATATTTTGAGAAATAAATTAATACGTCTACAAACAAAACTCTAATAACAAAGCTATTATAAAAGAAAATAAATATATGTATAACGAGACATTTCCTACTGAAGTAGAAAATTAGGATTCATATGTATAACTGGTTGAGCATTTCAATAATTATGTTACAAATTCTTCAATAATTGAACTTAGCTCTTCCAGATGTCCTTTTATAAATGTTGCTTTAGTGATAAAAAATAAGCAGAGTGTTTTATATTTTGTAAGTAAAGTTTAAACAATGGTAAAAAAAAACCCTTATAACAGAATGGCTGGTTGACCTGTTGCTGAAATGTTGTAATTCAATATGCCTTTGTAAATTAATTTTATTCACAGCTTGAGGAAATTTCAATTGCTTATCAATTGAAGTGTTTAAAACAGGTATTTTTTCAAATTTCTCTAACATAACTTTCAAATTTCATTAAAAGAAGATTAGGCTGATACACAAAAAATTGGTTGTGTGAGGCAGTGGAAAGTTTCACACCTCAAAATCTCATTGTTCTCATTTTTTCCAAACATTTTAAAGAAACTTGCCTAAGTGCATATAAAAGAACACCTAAATATCAAGAGAATTATTTCATCAAGTCATTTTTGTTTCCAGAATAAAAAAAATAATAGTGAATGTGCTTTATCATTCATTAGTAGTAAATATTTAATTAAACATCAGAGGATAATTGGATTTTTCATGAACTTAATTAAATCACTTATTATGAACTTGATCATATTAATGGAGCAGCTTAATACAACTGATTTATATTTAAACATTCAGCTTTTATGAATCATACTTTATAGGTGGATTTCAATTTGTAGAGTTGTCTATCCCTAACAATAATTTAATATTTTATGTGTGTTGCTTAAGATTCAAGAGTCTGTGGGCATATCTCAAGGGTTCATATTACGTGCATTATTGTTCTTAATTTCTATGAATGATCGACAAAAATGTGTATGTTACATTAAATGTGTAAAACTCTTTTAATATGTTACTATAATATATAGAATTTAATACATAAATGTAAAATTTTATAGAATTTATCTTTTAGTTATATTTTATTATTAGAATATTTGACAATTTTATTATTAATGTGAATAATGAGTCTATTAATAGAGATGTCTATTAATAGAGGAAAGTTTCTTACTGCTATGTATGAAGACACAACACTCACAGGTAAAACAAGTAGTCTCTAAATATTAATTTTTATGGTCAGTAGAGAATTGATGTTATAAACTTTACGCATGTGTTGTCAGTAATAAGGTATGGTATCACTCTTGAAGGTTCCAATATATAATTATGTATTTTATATGTCGGTACACTTTTATATACTTTGAAACTGATGTATATACCTGGGAATAATATTCTACAAAAAAAAAAAAAAAGAAAAAAAGTTAAGCTAAAATAAGATGTTTTAATTAATTGGTTCCTCCTCTATGCCACCAATATTAAACAATGTTGTACAGTCTTTCTTTGTGAACAACATTACTATTTATTGACATTAATGACTTAGTCAATGATACTTAACCAACAATATACAAAGAACCCACAGTACACTCATAAAATAACAACTTCTATAAATTATAAGATCAAACACTAAAACAATGTCACTTTTTTATTAACTCCTTAAAGCACTTTTCTAATTTTAATTAAGTTTTTTTTAACAGAAATAATATTTCAGCTTACAAAAACAACTCAAAAATGATTAAATGTGTTTGTTGTTAAACCATTCCTAATAATTTCTGTAGCGAAGTTATGTCATAGAAACAACACTTACTTCTACGGCCCCAAGAAATTAATTTCTTAAGGTAGGCGACGCAAATCAAATGCCGCCGCTACATTTCGTGTATTGTAAACTATTAATATTTTTTAAACGTTGTGAGTTGCGTAAGCAAATACGTACAGGAAAGCGCGCGATCTTTCGATAGAGAAGGCGTTGGAGTCACTAGAGTTTATTAAAATGGCGAATGTCGGTTGGTCTTGTTCTTGTTATGTAGGTTTTAGTTCTGTGAATTAGTTCTGAAAATGTGAAATAAAAGTAAATTATTTTATAATTCTTATTATACGATGGTTAAAACGAGATTTGCAGCTGATTCAGAATCAAAAATGCCCGTCAAGGACACGTTAAAAGAAGAATCCCGTGAGGTAAGCTACTATGTGGCTTGACTTGTCAAGCTTCCTTTTGTAAATGTTCTTCATTTGAATGTAAAATTTGTATCTTTATTCGGCTAATGTTATCTGTTATTTTCAGGAACTTGATAGTGCCTGTATGTCTGAAAAAGATAATTCAGACTTTTCGTCCAAAGCCCCTAAAGTATGGAGTAGGGAGCTAAGGAATCGTTTTGTGATTTCGAGTGAAAAGAGAAGTATTCGTTTTACAAATGATGGTGAGTTATTCTGTTTAGTCATATCTAGAATTTAATAACGTATTTGTTTAACTTGTGTTTTAATTCTGTGGATTACCTTTTCTCTTATTGCTTTACATGTATTTTAAACTGTGAAATGTTAGTAGTTTGTTATTCGGTGTTTGAAGTAGTTTCTTTAAGTTATTGTAGTTGATTATTATTATTTTTTTTGGTAATGTTGCTTTTTTTTATTCTTCATCAGTGGATAAGCTTATTACTATGTTTAAATTATCTTTTGACTGGACACAGTTGTACTTCTCTGTATAACACTACATTAGTGTTGTGAAAGAATACATTTATGTGTATGTAATTTTTGAAGAATTAGTAGGAAATAAATGATCAAGATTTATTTTATCTGACGTTTGTATTGCGTATTGCCATTTTAGTTTTCAAGTTTAATTTCTGTAGAATATAGTTTATAACACCTAATTAGTTGGAGGTTATGTACTAGTTGGTTTATTAAGTATACTTTTTATTTAGACTGATGGTGTAAAGGAATGTATGTTTTAGGGAGATTATGGTGTACTGATATACTCCGGTGGTATTTTTTTCCTCCAAAGGATTTATGGGATTACTCATTAGGCAGTCTTGTTAATATTATGTAGTTTTGTAAAAACACCAATTATCAGGTTATTTTTTTAATTTAGCAAGGGCTAGGAATAACATTATAAGAATAGGGCTAGGAATAACATGATATTTTTTCCTTTGCCAAATTTTCTTTCTTCTTGAGATATTAGTGGAAAAAAATTGTCTTTAACTCTGTAATGGTAAAATGTAGTTTCAGATGAAACTCAACAAAAACTGATCTCAAAAAGCAGTTTGGGAGATGACAGCATCACAACTTACAATAACTTTCCTTCTCTCTGCAGTGTGGAGAGAGAATGGTGGTCACCATTTGTACCTTTTTACATCATTACATTAGTGCCAGTAAAGGCCCTCATCGTGTGATAGACTATGCGTTACCATTTACATTATTTTTTTCATTAATGTAAATATACAAACAGAGTCTGTATTTATTATTTTATTAGTTCAGTAGTTTTTGTAAATATATTTAGTAACAATGAGCAACAGACTAAATAGTAGTTTTGAAATAAATGAAGTACTTTCAACTTGAGTGGGAGGCTGTGATGAGTGAGATACTTCGCTTTTTTTGTGGAATGTTGAATAATATAATAATCAACATTATTATAATCTTTTGTGATAATGCATATCGAGCATTCAAAAACAAGGTAAAGCCATTGACGAGATGATTTTCTTTGTTTGCAAAGAAAATCAGCACGAATTTACCATTCCAAACATCCAGGAGAAGATGCCAAAATTGTCATGATGCCAAATTGCTGGTAATGATAATCAAGAAGTCGGAACAAAAAAAATATGTAGTTTTTGCCCTTGTAAGAAGCAAAGAATGACATCTTTTTATTTTTTTATTTTTACTATAGAAAACATATTTGTTTGGAGCACTGAGGAATGATATGTGTAGAGTGCACAAATAAATTATAAATGGACAAAAACCAAATAATATTTATAGTTGGCAATTATTTATAGTTTATATAGGCAGTTACTTGATTATATTACCTTTAATTACCTCATAATTACCTTTAATTTTCTCATTCTTTAATGTATAGCAAATATGCTTAGGATAAGGAAAACAAGGTCTAAATGTTGGAAAGCAGGTTCGGACAGCAGGAGACTTATGCAGTGTCAGAGTTAAGATTAAGGTTAGAGTTTTGTGGATAGTGGAATAAACCATAAACTAACCCCAAATAGTCATTTAGATTCAGACTCAGTCAGCCATTGAAGATGATTGAAAAGAAAGTGATTACCTTTCATGTATAGGTTAATAGCATGGAACATGATCTCTCTGTATTGAGAATATTCTTGTCAACAACATAAATTTGCCCAAGTGGCCTGTGAGATGGTATTAGGTATTTCCATACTTAATTTATTCCTAACCTCTCTACAAAAGTGTAAACTTACCTTTAACCTATCTTAATCCTAATCTCTTTCCACAGAATGGATTAGCATCTAAACTGATCTTAATAAATCTTAAAACTGGTAGCTAATTGTCCAGAGTTGTGCAAGTGTCCTTGCATGGGTCACCTGGTGTCCAACATTTAGGTCTTATATTTTTCTGACTCTAAGTATATCTACTGTGGCATAATAAAACATGAACAAGGTTGAAGTTGATAAAGTTACTGCTAAGAATTACTCAAAAATTTACAGTGATGAATTTTTTTCATGATTATTAAGTCCTATAAGGTTATTGGGACTCCTTTATAACATATAAGACCTTAAATTTAAAATTATGCACAAATGCCAGTTATATTTTTTGAACAAAAGTTTGTAATTTGTAAGCGATTTTCAATTTACATTTTATAACTATTTTTTGGTACTGTAAAGAATGTGCAGATGACATTTTGTGTAATAATTATTAGATTTTGCATAGATTTTTAAGCATTTGTTATAAAGTAAAAAATTGGCCAAAATAAGAAATGAATGTTAAAATCTGCAAGATATGAATTCTGTAAGTGGCACAATACTACCATTCCATTCCATGAACCTTTTTTCTGGGAGGGACCTTCTGATAAGCAGCCATAATCAGCATAATATAATTAAATTGCAAATTTTGAAAAAATCTGATTTCAATATCTGATTTCAAGTATTTCTTAAGGGGGATTGAAAAGCAACAATATTTTTTTCTGGTAATAGTTCAGGGAAATCCTTTTACTAGTGGGAGGGGGGTGGAATCAAGATATTATTGTTCTCCCAAACCTCACTCCTTATCCCAATCTCTGTAAAAATTTAATACATTCTTTCCTCCTGAACTTAGTTCTTGTCTCCCAAGTTTGAAGAAAATTTGTCAGCTGAATTCAGAAATATAAGATCAAATTCAGGCCAACGTACATTTGTCACACTTGACAAAAATAGATTTTTTGGGCTTCGGAGCATTGGAAAATAAATTTTCTTCTTGTAGATTATTTACAGTTTATATCTGTTTTTTTAAAAATACTTTCTATGGCTGCTAATGCAGTGTATATTGCTGTAGCCAGGAAAGTAAAAATCTGAAATGTTCATACCTTCAATTAATTTGCAGATTTTCTCTGTAGTGAAGAGAGTAATTTCGATCTACATCCTCAGCCTTTCATTTTGAAGATCTTGTATTTGTGCTTTATATTTTTTATTTGGTACAAAATTTTATAACCATTTTCCAAGCGCAGTTTCAAGTTTATGTCCTGAATTAGTAATTTTGTCCTTAAAAGTAATTTTACAAAACTAATAATGAATATCCTTCTTAATCTTTTTCATATTTTATATCTGAAACATCTACAATAATAGTAGATGTGAAAATTTGTCTATAAGCACCCTGATAGAAGAAATGAGTATTAGTATTGTGGAGATATTAAAAAAAAATTATTATATATATATATAAAAAATATTTTTAAGTACATATATATATATATATATATAGAGAGAGAGAGAGAGAACATGAGGATTGGCAGAAAGGGTAGAAAAGGAAATTAATAGTTTTTGGTCTGGTTAGAAGTAGAGGCATAATTGTTTTTGCTTTCTTGTATATTTTATTTTTTTTTACATAATCTTCTCACTCTGGTGTTTTTATCTTCTGTTTAATACTGATTAATTTTTAAAAAACTGTCTATATTAACCAAAGAGCTTAACTTATGTAATGTTAAATTTACATTTATTGACTGATTAATTTTACCGATACAATGCCCTCTTAATTAGTTAGTATTTTTGTTTATTTTTAACATTTTTCTGATTAATTACAAATTTCTGATGTGGGTCAGTTACCAGGAACTGTTGTAAAATACAGATCTTCCATGTAGGTTGTAATTGAATGTTAGAGATCTAATTTTTATTAATTAATATCATGTATGCTTCAGCATTTGTTACAATTTCATCTTTAAAACCCTGTTCTGGTATATTTTTTATGACTGCAAGACTAAATAAACAGGTGAATTTCTTTTCGGCCATGGACCAAACTATTCGTACTTTCTCCTTATCCTTGATTCCTTCTTCTCCATTGTTGGTTCTGGAACTTTTAAGAGATCTTCCAAACTGAGGATGCCAGAACCTGAAGAGTCAGTGTATCTTGGTATCTGGTTGGGGATTGCCTGTTTGTTGACTCTCGACCTCTTGTTTTGTCTGGGGCTTATAAATGCCTAATGGGTAAAATTCCTTTTGAATAAAGTTGGGCCCCCAACTAATGAAAATTCTATGTGTTTACGCTTTAATAATTATAATGTAGGAAATGTAAAGTAAGTAATGTATTTATCAGAATAATAAATTAAATTATATTTAAAAATGTGATAGGTTTCTGTTATTAATGTAACTTCTTATGCATTATGTAAATATATCTTCCCTATAATGAAATTCAGATTGTGAAAAATTGCATTAAAAGCAGTTGAGAAAAATATTAGTGTAGGAGTTCCAGGTTATGACCACTAAAAAGATTCTTTACAAACAGATTGTAGCAGAAGTATTACACTGATTAAAAATCATTAAAAAAAATTTTTAATGTTTCTCCAAGTGTGATAACAATTTTTCTTGAATCCTTTTATGTGTACATTACAGATCTGTAAATACAATTTTTCTATCACCCTTAGTTTTAAATGGTTTATACTTCAAAAACGATTAAGAGAAAATATAATTAAAATCTGTAAAATTTATAATTTTGCATGGTCATACCTTTGTTAAAATGATTTTGCTGATGCTATTCTTTTACAAATAGCCTTAGGGACATCCTGAATCCATGTCTAACAGTAATTGGCTAGCAAGTTAGTATTTTATTTCCCTTTATAGTGGCTTTCCATCACTGAAATGTCTTGGTGGAAATGCTCATTATGTTCATCACTTATGTCTCTGAGGTTGTACGGAAAAACTCCAGATGTGAGTGGAGGAAATGTATTTTCAAAGACATACTACAACCCGTAGCTCTATATGAAGTAAGAAGTTATTAACAATATCATGGTAATTGTTGGATTTTTGTTTGCCGAGAAAACTTTTGCAGATGTCTTTAAATAAAGCCCAAGCTGCAATTTCTACATTATTTAACATCAAATTAAATCTTTGACCAAATCTTATTTGAGGACAGCAAATATTCCTTCTTTAATTTTTCCTTCACTTATATTTGGAAATTGCTGCGTGATGTACAAAAATCCGGACTCTCCTTCTTCATTGCTTTTACAAAATTTTTCATTAGTCCTAGCTTGATATGGAAAGGGGGTAAAAATATTTTTTTTTTGTACAACTAAGGGCTCATGAATAATATTTTTCCCATTTGGAGTTAAGTTTTCTCGTTTCTTCCATTCTTTGGTAACAATGTTTATTCCTAGTTCGGCTGTCCCATTCACAAAGAAAATAGATGTACTTAGGCATGCTAACTGCATGCCTAAAAATAGCTATCAACTCTCAGCTATGTTTTTTATAATTTATTTTTTCAAGAACATCTTTCATCATGTAGTATGTCTCTTTCAAATTAATATCATATGCGATCGGTATCAAAGGATATTTATTACATTGTGTAGTAGAACCTCTTTTAAACTATACTTGGACGAATCTATAAAAAGATGCCATTCCTCAGGTTTATAAACTTGTCCTAAGTGTAGCATAAGCTTATCAATATTTTTACAATAAATCAAATTATTTTCATCAATAAAGTACTGAGAAAATTCTTTGTCTGCTTCAAAAACCCAAAACTTTTGTATTTTTTTAAAAGTAAATTCCAACCTTGCAGTCTTGATCCTAATAGTTCAACTTGATTTTTTAATTAATTTAAATCCCTAACCAAGTCATTTAATTCACCTTGTGATATAAGATGTGACTTATCGGAAGATAGTGAAAAATCAAAATCATTGTTGTCTTCAGTTATGCCTGATTCTTCATCTTCGCTGCTTTTGAATAGCGAATTGTTTGCCACTCAAAAATTCTTTCAATTTCCCAAAAAATGGTAATCAGAAGGAACTAAATCCAGACTATATGGTTGTAGATCGTAAATGTTCTCATAAATCTTCTTGTTCTCAATGTTCTCATAAATGTATTCCAAACGTTCTCAGTAAATCATGTGTCGGATCAGCAACGTAGGAACGTAAATTATCGTGCAGCTGGTTAGCCGCTGCCATTAGCCTACCGGGCTGGTCTATTGGTTAATGCGAAATCACAAATCAGCTGATTTTGAAGTTGAGAGTTCTAAGTTTTGAATCCTAGTAAAGGTAGTTATTTTTTTATGGATTTGAGTACTAGATCTTGTATACTGGTGTTGTTTGGTGGTGGTTGGGTTTCAATTAACCACACTTCTCAGGAGTGGTCAACCTTTCTTTCTTTATCTGTTTAGCTTCCGGAACTACTGCAAGGTATTACTTCAGAGGATGAATGAGGATGATTTGTATGAATATGAATGAAGTGTAGTCTTGTACAATCTCAGGTCGATCACTACTGAGAAGTGTGGTTAATTGAAACCCAACCACCAAAGAACACCGGTATCC
>JAAAKQ030278076.1:0-27501 GCA_010016005.3 Zanna intricata | reverse complement strand
ACAATTCATTCATCTCATCCCTCTGAAGATATACTTAATTGTGGTTCCAGAGGTTAAACAAAAAAAAAAAAAAAAAGATTTATGGAAACTTTTACACAATTAGCGGAACCACTAGAACTTCATCTTCACTGCTTTCTTCTTCCTCTCCAAGTCAACTGCAACTGAATCTTCATCAGTGTTCTCTGATTAATCTCTCTACTATCATAAACGCTGAGACTTATGATAACTTTATCGACTGCCTCTTCCCAAATTTCATCTTTAGTCTAAAACTCATTTTCAAATTTGATGACATTTTTTCAGTACGATGATCAGTTTTCAGGTATGACATTATCAATACGTTCTGTCACAAGTTCTCGCAGTCTGGTTAATGACACGTCACCGGTTGTGTTATTACATCTGATGTATCTTTATTTTTGTCCAAGCTACTGGATGGGATTTAATTCGCATGTATTAAGGGGAATGACCATGTAGGGCCAGTAGTTTATCATATTTGTATTCTTTCTTTTCTGGCGTCAATTGTTGTATCAACTGAAATAGGTCAACTTTCCCAGTTTCTCATCACAACGAACCCCATTTTGCCTCATATAGTTGATCATGTCTCCTTTTAAAGTTGAAAATTTAAATTTGTATCAGCCCAAGTTTCATCTAAAAAATATTATTTTCTTTCTTTCGATCTAACTTCCATAATTTTCTGTAAATATGTACATCTAAAATTAATTATGTGTTGTCTTTCCAATAACACCTTGCGACCCTCGAACCACAGGTCTTCAGTTTGAAGTCCATTTCTGTTAAAATTTTCCAGAGAGTGGTTCTTCTTCATTTAGTCCGATTCGCTCTTTTAAGAATGGAAGAAGTTTTGCTCTGTATTTAAATAGTATACCAGATGTTTTCGTAAAGAAATGGCTATCAGTCGACCCTCTCGCACGCAATATCGAAAGCTATATACCGCCCGGTATAAAACTTTACTACAGATCAATCTTATCTTGATCTAAGATCACATTGACTTCAAATCAATCAAATTTGCAATCTAACGTTCAATTCATGCATACCAAAGCTCTCAGTAACTACACCCATGTTTTCAGCATTCCAATGTTTTTACTTAGATTTTTAATTTTGTCAACTCTCCCTTATAAAGTTTTTCCGTTTCCTCAGAAAAAGGATTCTTCTCATATCGAGAGGTGAGATTACACCTCATATCGAGAGGTGTAATCTCACCTCTCGATATGAGGTGAGGTGTACCTCACCTTCTGGTCCAGGTTGGTAATTACAATCTTTGGAAATATAGTTTCCTAGACACCTCACTACATATTTAATAAATGGTATCTCATTCATTCTCAGTACGTTGGGGAGATAGTGCTCTGTTGTCCAGAATCGATTCTTATTTATAAAAAAGCTTTTTACCATTTTCAGTTTTACAACAAAAAAAAATATTAACATGACTTTACAGCTAAAAAAAAATATTGTAATGTTGATGGAACACAGTATAATAACATTTACTAAAATCGAGAATTATGAAAGCCGTTTTTATTTTATATTTGTTTTATGCAAATTTCTGCATAGATAATGATTTATGGATCATTTATTCTTTTTTTTTGGACTGTTAAATTTTCTATACTATCGTAGATTTATAAAATGTATGAATTTTTTTACGTAGAAGTTACTTTAAAAAAATTCTTGTTGAAACGATAAATTGAGCTTTGTATGAAATTATTGTGGTTACATATACATTTATAAGAGAAAGATTTTATTTATGAGAAACTTGTTTATTTTGTTGCGTCCGATCGTTGTACTGTTTAAGGAGTTGTCTGAATATTGTACTTTAGGAACATAGGGGAAATTCAGAACTTGTCAGTTATAAATTACTTTAAAATTTATATTCTTCGATATAATGAAATATAATCTTTCAGTCATACATCCTTAAATATTTTCTTCTTCTGTGGAACTTTTTTTTTATGGATAATGATATCTGTGAATGAAATAATTTCACGCGTCTAGAAGAAGTTCTCTAAATATACCTTGTTTAATATAATTTTTCTTTGATTAAAGATTATACAGGTTTGATCGCGCTGTTTCTTTTAGTAAATTTTAATTATATTTATTGCTTAACAATACTATTTATTTAAATTTTTGACGTGTTATATAAAAATGAATAAAATATCAAGTGAAAATGTATATCTAAATCGATTTATTTGATTTTAAAAAGTTTGTAATTCTTTAAGTAGATGTTACCTTACATTCTAGTTTACATTCTCATTGTAGCTTAAATTCCACAGTGATTGAATGAGTGTCTCTTTCATTAAAATTTACTGCTGTACTCAGTAAATTTCTTTTACAAGCTTTATTTACTTTAGCCTTTCATTTGTTTTCGTTCCTACTGTAAGGAAATATTTATTTTCTTTAATTTTAAATTATTTACTTTTAAAACATACTGTTTTTTTCCAAATCAAGTTCAATAAACTTTTTTACTTTCTATCTTATATGTTAATATAATATTTTCTAAAAATTAGATTTTCTTTCTTCATTACCATTTCTTAAAATTCATACTATTAAGCCTAAAAACATAACTTATTTCATATCATATTTATAGCATAAATTTAAATGTATTGTTAAAACTTGTGCTAGTCATCTTGTTGGAATGTTTTCATACAGTTATTAAACCTAGGTCGTACTTGATTAGGAAAGATCATAAATAACATAAATTTAAAATCCAAGCATTGTAATTTATATTAAGAGGTCCGTATTCACCTGACAAGCATCGCAGCCGCTGGTCGGTCGTTTTGTACTGCGGTCGGGTCGGATAAGAAACAGAGTATCTGGAGAACGATTTGTAGAGAAGCCGCTTTTACGTAGACACATATACCAAGAACGTATTAAATCCAGTTTCCCACATCCTTAAGACGGTTCCAATGGATATCTAGCAACAAACATATCGGAGAAGAAAGAATCACTTGTTAGATAAAATGGTGAGCTCTGATAAAGAACTCTATTTACAAGTAGAGTTAACTAGATGCATTGATGCCGCGCTCTATTTATATACAAGGATCGCAAAATATGACGAATACTTGTACTCAACTTTAGACCCTCCAGACATGTTCCTAACAATGAGCACGCGCACCGCTCATATTGTTCGGGTGATGGGCGGTATTGATTTAATGATCTCAGGGTTTTTTTCTTATTTGTGCTTTTATTTTAATATAAAAACTTGTATTGAATAAAAAATTATTCTTTTCAAGTACAAAAATATTTTTATGAAAAATTGAAGGTAGGTTTGCAAAACTAGTAACAGCTGAGCATTAGGTTTAAACTTCTATTCTAAAATTAAAAATAAATCATGCATGGTTTTCCAAATATTTAATACTAGATGCTCGAATACCTCACCATTTTAGCCTCAAACACAGTTCGCATGGGAAGCCGACGATTGTTGAACTGACATTTTTTAAGTTTATTTAATATTATTTTATGTAACGTAAATTTAATTTTACTATTTTTGTAATATTATTCATTCGAGTGATTCGAATCATTCAGTTGAAATCCAACTCGCACAGTAATGAGACATACACTTCACAGTTCATTAATTGAATTCATTAAAGTTTGTGCTTCAACCGACAAATCTCCACACTCCTATAAAAAAAATAATTTGGTTACGATTGATTGAGCATTTTTTTTTTTTTTTTTTTTTTTTACTAAAAAATGAATGGTGCGTTAGTTTGGTAACATATCCTCCTACTAAATTAGTTTCAGACATCTTCTTTCTCATTTCCATTAAATGTTTACTTTTTTTTTAGGGTTGTAAAAAAATAAATGCATTAAAAAACAGATTAAGGAAGTCTTTAAATCTGTCTAGATATGACATCCGATATTCCTGTACAGATGTACTTATATGTTGTCTATCAATCCATAGAACATGGTTTTTAGATCATTGTTATTAATAGTGGAACTATATGCGAAACGAGAAGAAAATATTGGTTTTAGTCTCTGAATCCATCAATACAGATACGAATCTGTAACATGTCTAGGAAATGAAACATGTCTAGATTAGGGAAAACCTCTTAAAATAAGCTATTCTAGAATATCTCATGAGCATATCAAACATTTTAATACATCGAGATAAGTTATTGAAGGGTGTCTGTAATTCATAAAAAATCTATGCGCATATAGAAATAAATTAAAGAAAATTAATAGAAAATTCAATATACTGAAGAGTTTTCCGTAATTATTGCAGAATAATTTAGGAAAATTATTAATTTTGTCTTTTTTTATGATTAAATTACATTTTTCACTAATAATCCTTCGATTATAACTTTTAGTTTTAGAGAATTAACAACCTCTGCTGTACCTATAGTAAGTTTTTTCTTCAGAAAACATCAATAAGTTAGTTTTTGTGTTTTAAATAAATCGGATTATACAATACGTAATGTAGGTGTCCTTTGATTCTTATGACTATGTTTAAAGAATATTATATTCTTTATTGGATAGTTATGAAACTTTAAGGAAAAATGTTATACTGTATATGTACATAGATAATATTTATTAGATACAGCAAATATTTTTTGTATTGAGTATTGTAAATTATGTGCTATGTTATATTTTACATACATATATATATATATATATACTATCTAATTACAGATTGATTACATAAATGAATAGATGTGCGCGTCGTTTTTACACGGTTGGATGAAATAGTCTCTGGGTCATCTGTAAATTCACCCACAATCTTTCTATAGTTTGCCATTACAGTTTACCGTGTTGTATTTAACTATAGTATCATTCAACTGATAATTATACCTTGTCTACGGAATTAATTTTTTATTTTGCAAGTTATCCAACCTTTATTTATTTCCAGCTTTTTTACTTGTTTCTACATCTCCTTTTTTTATATTCCGGGTTTAAAACATTGATTTACGTTGTTTATTATATTGCATTTTCTTATTATTTCTTCTATATGGTTATTATATTTAATAGCTTTTAGAATTCTTTAACTAAGGTATCAATTCATAAATTTTCATTATTTTAATTTCCATAATAGTCCCGTTTTAAAGTCCTACAGTTCCAAGTCTTTACAGTTTTCATTATTTTTTCCAATTTTTTTAGCCAACTCATTTAAGTAACTTTGTTAACTTAATAAAGTTTTATAATAAGTTTTATTTAAGTTAACTTTTTTAACTTAAATAAAACTTTATTTGTAGTATCCTAGTTTTAGTTCAGGTTTAATTTTCCTTAAACATGAACTAATTTTAAGTCATTTCTGTTTTAATAATTTCTTTACTCTAAAAGAGAATTTAATTTTTAGGATTATCCATCAAAGCGTTAAAGATTAGCTGTTGCATTATTTATTGGTATTTAAAACAACTCTTTTCGAACTATTTTTAGAGACAGAAAGTTTATTAGTCTGCTATAATAAAAACTACTTTGATATTTGTTTCCAATCAGCTTACTTTGTTTTAAACTAAGATTTTTCCTCAGATTAAAATACGAGCTTTATTACTATTTTTAACCATCGTACCATAATTAAGAATTAATAATAAAAATGATCATCCTAATCTAAAAAAAAACGGATTCCGCGTTTTATTCCGATGATTTTTTTCTTTTTCAGAAGAAATATATTAGTTACTGAGATAATAGTTAAATTATACTGGTTTAATATCTTAAATTTTTGAATACACCTTTATCAAGAATTATTATGACTTAATTGTGAGGATGTTTGTAAAATCTCTCAAAAACAATACTGGAAGTACATTTAAAAAATTATTGATAATTTTGTTGTGAAGAGGATTCTTTAGCAGCGAAGTTTGTAAATTTTATGAATCTGAGAAGGAGTGATCAGTAGTTAGAAAACCTTTTGATACAATAAACTGAGTACAAGTTGCGGATGAGTCTTAGAGAAAATTTGAAATATATATCACTCCAATATATAAAAAACAAACATTTTTTGCTACAATCATTTATAAATTTTTTATCCAAGTTAGTAAAAAGAAATTACAAATATAATTAGTGCCGTAACGTCTGATTTTTATACAAAAATAGAAAAATAGATAAAAAAATACAAAAATCTCTTGGCATAAATATATTTGAACTGAAAAAGATTTCCGATTTACACACATTCTAGTGCACAATTATTACGAACCTTTCGGCTACATTCTAGATAAATAGCAGTGGAACACTTTATAAGTACACTTGTACTGGATATTCCTCTCTTTTGTAGACGGGCATTTGATGCAGGTTTTCCGCTTCTCTAATCGGTCGGAAGGAATTCCGTTCTGGAATTTTTGGAAGTGGTTTGGTATCTCCTAAAACATTCATGATGCTGTGTTTTACATCGTGCTATAGGGTTAGCGCTTCAAGCTTTTTATGAAGGTGTGGTTTGATCAAATCATTTCCCAAATCTTTGACAAAATTGAAATGTTTCATCACTGGACATCCAACATAGCACATGTACAAAATAAAACTGTTGATACTAGCAAGATTTAGGCTTAAAAATAAAAACGCAAGACTTTTCAATACAGTCAGAGGCCAGAGCCTCGTTCTACTTTTAGACCATTATATTGCACATTTCATATCCGAGATGTCAACACCGCGCTTTGTATGTTTTTAAAAAGATATTTCTGGCTCTCGTATAATCAGTTGCCTGAGAGTGATGCATCGTTGAAGTCAGTAAAACAGCTCTGTTTGATTACGCCTTTTGGGGTCAGGAAGAAATCCTGGGGGTATTTCCCTCTTATTCTCTTTCATAGTTCCTACAAAGTTTAGACCTCTTTTCTTCAGTTCATCAGACCATTGAACATTAGTAAACCAGTTAGCCACAGTTACATTTTTGTTACCGTCTTGTTTAGCCTTGCATAATCGCAAGACTACTTGATTGGGTATGCAAAGTTTTTATCGGTTTCTGTCATTCTTTTTGCTGGTATATATATACATATATTTCCGACCACCGTTACCGGACTTGTCACAGAATATTGGAATTGGAAGATATTGATGAACTGCATAATTATTTCAGAAAAAGCAGCTGCTTTGTCTTTATTTTTACGCTAAGCACGTGTTGCTGCGTCATCAAATTTCAAACAAGCTACTAGAACTAAGTATATTTTTTTCACATTTTGACATGAAAAATAGGCCGAGAAATAGCGGCCTGTGCAAATAGAGAAAAAATTATCTTCATCGTTCGATTTCAAAACAGATGACATCAATAGAAACTCAGTTAGTGCATTGATTTCTAAAACACCGGTGTTTCTATTTGTACTTTTATTTGTTTTAGGGCCTAATGTTTTTCTAACTGCAGCTAGCTTTACATTTGTGTGGGTTACAATTTTATTTAGCATATTAATGTAAAGAGGAGTTGCCATACCTGTAATTTTTCGGCTTGTTACCTAAGGTTCATAATGTAAGGTAATCTACCTCGCAACATTTTGAGCTGATGTTCTAAGATTTCTCCGAGGTTCATGACTACTCCGCAGAAAGCCACGTTCTCTACACGATTATTTTTCATTTTAGGTTTACCGTAGTAGAAGTCAGGCTGTTGGAAATCTACATTATGTTAATCTTGGATATAATCAAGACTGTTTTCTAACAATTGATCATCACTTTCTGAATAAAAAGCAGTCTCTTCTGAATTTATATCTTGATTTGATTAAAAAAAAATCCGGATCGTCATCGGAGTCATAAATAAAATTAGACCCTTCCTCACAAACTGATTCATCACCTGACAGTTCTCTATCTAACATTTTACGAACGCGTTCTACAAATTGTTCATCATGCACGCATACAAATTGACTCGTAGAAGGACGATCCATTTTTTTTTTGCGCAAACTAACGTGACACGTTCACACCGTTACTGGAGCCCATCAGACTGAATGGTTATCGCGACATCGCAAATCAGCTCATTTTGAAGTTGAGAGTTCTAAGGCTCAAATCTTATACTTTTAAAGGTAGTACTTTTATACAGATTTGAATATTAGATCGTGGATACCGGTGTTCTTTGGTAGTACGGTCTCAATTAACCACACTTTTCGGGAGTGGTCTACCTGAGATTGTACAAGATTACACATCATTCCCATTCATACATATCATCCTCTCAACTTAAGGCCTTACCTTGATTAGTTCCGGAGGCTAAACAGAAAAAAGGGAGGAGCTATCCAGTATACAAGATTGTAGAGTAACTATACTATACGTTACTGGAGCTATCGGATACGCGAAACCCTATAGTTTTAACAGTTGACGTGTCACCGCTAAACGACTAATAACAACTAAAAAGAATACTTGGTGGTGGAGAAGTAATAAGAAGGTACTGAGACAGGCAGTAATCATAGCAAAGCAGGATTGCCACTAATGCAAAACGGAATTCTCCTTATTTTTGTTTTAAGTCCTTGAATTGAACTACTCGTTCCCCAGTTACATTGAGATTAATAGTTAACTACATAAGTTTTGAGATAATTTTAATTTTGGTATGTTCATTAAAATGACAATAGAACTCAGAATTTGCTCATCTTCACGAGGGGCAGTTTTGTCTTAGAAGCTAAGTTGATTATGTTAGTGTTTTGTCTTTAATCTTCTTGAAGGGTTGGGATCAGCCACAATAATTTTTGATAAATCGTTTTCTCTTTCGTAAAATGTTTATTTTGATCTGGCTTATACGTAAACTAATTATGAAACGATTAAAAGAATGAACTATGTCAATGCAGCCGATACATATAAGTAAGTAAATTAATTTGTTTAATTTCATTAATTGTTTGTACTAGGAAATTATTTCTGCTCATTAATCGAGTTAGTGATTGTTTGGATACAGATGTTAGGCTGCATGATATATAACATGTGTAGATTAACTATACATATGTGCTTACGCCACAGGATTAGATTACGCGTCTCTTACGTAGCAAACAGTAATGATGGATAAAATGATAGTATTTCCTGGAATTTAATTTAATTAAAACTCTAAAAGACATTAGCTATCGGCAAGAAAAATAATATGTTGAGTGTAATAAATTGATTGTATGTAACCTAGAAATGCTTTCCGCTGTTAGATATTTTATGACTTAAAACATGAAAAATATGGAATAAAATGAAAAAATATTACGTGTGGTACTTGTATAGAAATAAAACAGTAAGTTTTCCCCACCATCAGAACAAAATTTAAGTGGTGGTTTTTTGGCTTAACACGTCAATCGATTTGAAAACTGACCGTTTTACATTCAAAGAATATCATTTATCCAAAAATAACTCGGTATCAGAAAAAAATAGCTTATTTTATCAATATTTAATCGCCTCTGTATAAAACAATAAATTATAAAAATAGATTTTAAAAATATATTGCTTGTTATTAACAACTTCAAAACTAGCTTCGTAATAACGATAAAGTATGGAGATGGTCTTTTTTTTAACACTTCTTTTTCTGTTTAGCTCATGAAATTTCCTTCCATTATAAAATATATTTTTAAAATAATTAAAACAAATATTTTTTTAAAATTATCCTTTTTAATTAATTTTTAACCTAATTCCCGTACCCTTCAACTTATGCCCGTGCAAAAAACGCACAAGAATAATTAAATATTCAGTTACCGAACTTTTTTTATAATTTTGTTTTATTCATCCAACAGTATGATCAATTTTTTGAATTAATTTTAATGAAGAAAAACTTTTCAAAAGATAAGTTATTACAATGTTCCTGTGAGATCCTGCATCGCCTTGTATTACGCGCAGCAGTTCACAGTATTATTTTTTGTATTTTTTTACAGTATTTAGAAATAATTTAGATTGTCGGGTGGTTGATGTTTGGTGATATGTCTGTTTTTTAGATTTGCATAGGTGTGTAAATTTTTTTGCTGAACGATAATAAGTAATTATACAAAATTTTACATTGATTAAGCAGCGCTTCTTCAATCTGGTGGCCGCGAAATTAGCCTACAACTTAACACGTAAACAATAATGAAATCACTTTCTGAAAAAAATAACAAACCATTTCTTATAAACATCTTACATTTTTAAGTTACAGATGTAAAAATAAATAAATTAATGAGATGGTTGGTTGCGTTTTTTTTTTTTTGAAAGATTTTCCCCACATAGATCTATGATAGAAACACACAAAAGTAAATTGTTTTCAAGTGATAAAAGAAATTCCTATACAAGTATGTTTAGTTTTAAGAGCAGCCATACACGAAAAAAACCTTTTCACAGAGGTATGAAGTGGCGAAAGGGATTAATATTTTCAGTGCTTCTATGAATAAATCTCCATATCACTTCGACTTGCAAGCCAAAACGTATCTAAATCTTCAGATCTGAATTGTAGTTGTAGCGTTTATCGGCAGATATCTTGATGAGCCGGACGGGGTATTCAATTTTCTTTCGAAAAATTACAAGCGTTTGCTTTTATGATCCGGATGTTTATTTTCCAAGTGTGGAATTAATTTTGATGGCTTCATGCTTTTATCGGAGAGGACTTGAAAACGCATTGTGGCTTTCCATCCAATGAGGTAAAACTATTATTTAAATAACTGTCATTGTATAATGGTGTCTTTTTTACCAATCGATTCACTGGATGTAGATGGCTCACTTCGATTTTTCATGAATTTAACCATTTTGCATAAGAATCTAATTGAAAAAAAAAAACACGGTTACTTCGTTTGACCACACACTAAAAAATCGAAACCTCTTATTATTTTCACTGAAACTACGCTTTTAAAAACTTAAATAAAGGCAGCCAGACGCGCGAAATATTCATTGTCTTTTTTTGGAGGGAAGGGATCGTGGAGTTAAAAAGGTTGAGATTCACTAGACTAAAAAAATAAATTATATATTTACCTTTACGATATTTACGTTTATCATATTACGTCGTTTCATTGGGCTAATGTTAATCGTTTTGTTTTCATATAGCATTAGAGTTACGATGATACTTTTTCGGCAGTTTTTTAAGGGTATGACAGGCAAATTTAGTATTTCAACTACACTTTACTCTTCGTAGTTAAAGTCGCTATTTTTTTTCTTTTAATTCAAATTTCATTTCGTCACCGATTTAATCATGCAAATTTTTAATTTTAATATCCGTTTCATTATTAAAAATAATTTCAAATTTTCATTTTTAAAAATAACCTTTAGAATTGAAATATTTTACTTCAAAAAGTCGGTATGACGGAAAACTACCTGTCCAAAAACTAAAAACGTCCATATTTAGTGTGGACAGTGTGAAATAATCAGGTTTTCGGAGGTATTTTAAAAATTTTAATTATCCTTCTTTAAGGATGTCAAATTAAGATTAAAAAGTAATAAAAAAAGTTTGTTTTTAGTATTAAATTTCAGCAACGAAATGATATTGCATGAGAATAGAAAAAAGAATGGGAAATGAAAAAAGACAACCCTGGATTTTTTTTTTAACCGTTATTATGAAGCTACATCAAATTCATCGGCAAATGTAATAACACAGTTATTTTACACAGTTTCATATAACTCGATGATAGATCATCGAGTTATTATTATTATTATTTATATTATTTTATTATTATAATTATTATTTTTATTAATAATAACACTAATACAGGAAGTTATAAATTATTAACATATCCCGTTTATTTAATTTAAAGTATTTAGCTAATAATCTTGTAAAATATAAATTTTATAGTTAATATTAATTTATGTTTACGAGTAATAAATATTTTTATATGCAATCAAGTTAGTTTTCATCCTTTTACTTACACTGTGGTCGTTACCGCTAACAGAATGCAGTAGCCGAGGTTCTGCAGTATAATTCATTATCATTTCGAACATCGATAGTTTGAGAAAAATACTGAATATTATTAATATAGGTCATGATTACTGATCGTGAATAGCGTTTTTTTTACTTTCTGTACATGGAATTCTACGTATTTTATTCCATTTCTCTTAAGTTATTGAAATTTTAATTACCATCCTTTATTTATTCTTATTAGTTTGGGGAAGTAATAACTTCAAAAACGGTTAAATTACCGCTGTTTTTCGTTATTAATTTTATCATAAAAAAAAGTTCATTAGTATCGAATGCCCATCTTTTTTTTTTGTGTATGTAAAATTGAATTGAATTGTAAACAAATGAATTATTACAATTTTTAAAATGTAACCTTAAAGAGACGTAATCAGATCTTTTTATCTTAAAAAAAATATATATATATATACATATAAATGAAATTAAAAGAATCAAGATAAATCTTATTTAATTAAATGAGTTTTAGTAATTTTAAAGTTAACTTTCCCGTATAAATAAAAAAGGATGATAATAGCAATAAAGGAACCTAATTTTAATAAAATATTGTTTTAATAAAATAGAAACGGTTTCATTTCTTTCATTTTCTCTAATATTATTTATTTATAAAGTAATCGGGGGAGTGTAATATCACAGTAACTTTCCTGGTTGTTACTAAGTTTATGATTTAAATATTTTATAAACAGGTTTTAAAAACACGAAAACTTTCTTTATTCCATTAATTAATTATAGGTTTTTATCATATTGACATCGGATAGCATGATCGAACTTGTCACATACACTTTTTATTTACTATGGAATATTAAATAAAATAATATAAGAAAGTATTTACTACGAATTGTATGTTGTTTATTTATTTTTATTCTACTTACAATTAATTTTGTTTAAATGTTTTGAATCGTGATCAGTTGAGTTATTATACTACTACACTAAACAAATTAATACTATATTATGAAAGTCAATCTGGTTGCAGGTTGCATGTACTGCCTGCCACTGTTTCTTGACTATGTATTGTATACATGTATGCTGCGTTTGCATGCTTACTTATCGAGTTAGCGTGCAACATTAACGGTCATGTATGCACCGAGTAAAAAAATAATAATAATAATAAAAACGTAAAACAGTACAACTTGATTAATAGCTTATTATTGACACACTTGACTGCTTTTCAATATTCTTTTAATGTAACGGATACTACTTTTGTTTCTTATATTAATTATTTTTAATTTCGATGTAATATTCCGATAATTTTCTTTCTCCTGAATAATGTTTCACCGCATTATAACTTGGCCAAAGAGATTGAAACTTAATAACTCGGTTCGTAAATTATTTTCCGCTAATCTGTGCGATTTCTTTCCATTAATATGAAAGTTCTTATTTAAACTGTGGAATATCTAATGAAAAATAGTTGTCATTTTTAAATATTGATTTAACTCGATAATAAACATATGTTAATTTGCAGTTGATTTCATTTTAAAAGTTTGCCAATTGCCTATTAGTAGTTACTAATCATAAAAATGAATATTGGAATTTTCGTTATTTCTTTCATTATATTTTCAATTATTAAGTATATAATGTCGAGAAATTAATATAAAAGGTTAAAATCTTATTTTACATATTCTTTTGCAAGGAGTAATTTATTTTAACAATTATAATGTGGATGTTACTGCCCGTAAAACAAGACACTGCCTAATCACTTTCTTACGAAAGTACATGGTCTACTTTAATGCAACATACATATTTAAAAGGGATATCTCTAAAGTAAAGATCTGTGGGAAATTTCCCTCCTTAAGATTAGCGAACCTGTGTTCATAGTCACATTAATAATATACACCCTGCATTTTGTCTCTAAATTGTCGCGTTGAAGTATCTTTGATTACGTGTGAGTTATTACGTTATAAAATAATAGGAAAATCGGTGTTGCCGCCGACTGGAGTACGTGGAGCCATCCTTTTTTTTAAACCATCAAAACGTTAAGACCGCTGAAATTCACAGGCAGTTTGTTGCTTTATACGGTGATGGTATAATGAATGAAAGAGACGTCCGGAAATGGTATGAAAGGTTTAGAAATAACAGAATTAATGTGACTAATGAAGGACGTTCAGAGAGGCTCTTGATAGTCACCGAGGACTTGTTAACACGCGTCGAAGATGAAATCAGAAAGGATCGTCGCTCAACGACTTCGAACCTGGCCCTTCTTTTTTCTGATATTCCAAGAGTTGTTAATGGTCGCATTGTTCATGACCATCTACGCTTGAGAAAAGTTTGTGCACGTCTTTACAAACGTCACAAAAAAATCCGAATGGGATCCGTTTTGGAATTGTTGATGCTTTATACCGAAAAAGGTTATACAGAAAAAGGAGTTCCTTAATTCAATTGTTACCGGTGGTGAAACATGGATCTCCTATTACACGCCAGAGAGAAAATGGCAGTCAAGTGAATGACGTCATCCTCAATCACCAACAAAGGTCAAGTCGCAGCCATTTGGTCGCAAACTGATGGCGCCACAGTCTTTTGGGATCGTTTTGATTACTCCTGATTGATTTTGTTCCGCATGGAATGACTAAATTCAGAAGCCTACTGCGAAACTTTACGTAAGTTACGGCGCGCCATTCAAAATCGGTGACGTGAGCGGCTGACCGATGGCGTCCTCCTGCTGCACGATAATGCACCTCCACATGTTGCGGGTCCAACACATGATTTAATAAGAACACTTGGATGGGAAATTTACAATCACCCATCATATAGTCCGGACCTACCTCCTTCTGACTACCATTTGCTTCGGAAATTGAAAGAATTTTTGAGTAGTAAGCAATTTGCGGATGACGATGAACTTAAAAATTCTGTTAATCAATGGACCGACGGGAGAAGAGTACGACTGGGTATATTGAAGCCGGTGTATCGCTACGATAAATGGATAATATTTGTGTGGGGATTATATAGATAAGTGTATAAGATATGTTGTTTAAGAGAAATAAAGTTTTCAGAATAAACTTTTTTTTTTACAATGAAACAGTCTTTACTTTAGATAACATCTCGTAGAATTTTCTTTACAAATTCCTTCATGCGCATGATTATAGTTGATTGTTTTAATTACTGTCTATATATTTTTTCTAATTAGTAGAATTATTTGTTTCTTAACCCGCGTGTTAAGCCGAAGAATGTTATTACTTGTCAAAGAAGAGCACTTTTTTTAGTACATCTAAAGATTTGTGATGACAGATTTTTGTGTTGAAATGAAATTACAAAGGTTCACAGAAAGTTGATCGGGAAAGAAACTAAACCCTTGAGTTTTTACTATTATTACACAGCAAATTAAGTTTCAGACCCTTTTTTTTTTTTTTGGAATTTCTAGGGTTTTTTTGTTATCAGTGTTCCAGAAATTTTTATTAGTATAGTCGTGAGTTTCGTAGAAAATGTGAAAAGATGGGTTTTTATAATGTATTGAAGAAATTTTTATTCATTTTGTGTTCTATACATATTGTATGTATTGAAATACATGATTATGTAGAATATTATTAGTAAAATTTTGTTTTTAATTATCAGATATTTTCTTAAGCGTGCAGACATTGTCTACATCTTGCATATAAACGTGAATGCTGCTACGTACAGGAAAGATTAAAATTTTACCTATTGTATACTATTTACGTAATTAAATTTTTCTTATCTAAGTAGAATTTTAGTATGTGGTTATTAAAAGATATATTCATTATATAATGATAGTTATGTTTTTGTTATTGTTTAGTTTAAGAGGAAGTGAAATGTTATGCCTTGATGAAAATGAAAAAGTGCTTATTTGAGAATTTTATTGTTTGGGGATGAAATAGTTATTTATTATCACTATTATTTTTTGCTGCGTTATGTATATATGTTTAAAAAAAAAAAATGTTTTAATTAAGGTTTATTATTAAAAGGATGTTGTGATGGTCGTAATAAATTGCAGTTGCAAATGTATGTAATTCGAAAGGTCGCATATTCAGTCAACGGTAAACTTGTACGGATAATTTGCATTTCGTCAAGAATTCCATGACTCGTACGTCCTTCAGTATTTTTTTTTTATTTAATTTAAAAAAAAATTCATAAATTCTTTTGAAGGTACACATATTTTACAAAGAAATAAAATTTTCATCCTTGTAGTTGAATTTTTCGTCCGTTAAATTCACTTGATGGATTATTGTGGTAGTTTTATTTTTTAATTATATTAGAAAAACTAGAATAAATTTTGTGTTATAATTTTACTCTTCATTGGAAATCATTTAATTTAAAAGAACTTAAGAGAAATACACCAACAATTAATCCGGTAGATTATTTAATTTCTGCTAAAATTGTATTTTTAATGGCTACTTTGTATTCTGTAATTATAAACTGTTTCAATTAATTCTTAAACCGGGTGGGATTTTAAATACTACTTTGATCTTGGTCCCTTTTTGTTTTAATTTTATTTCAAAGAAAAACATAACGATTATACGGTCTCTTTTGTTTTTCTTTAATTCTATTTTCAAAATGAAAATTTGTTTATATTTCACTCGTGTAATTAAAATTAAACGGGATAGAAGTCGTTTTTTTTTTTTTTTTTTTATTGAAAAATAAAACGGAAAAGTCATGTCTAAAAACCCTTTGATATTTATTTTTTTCACGGAAAGTAAACAAACAATAAAGGATCTATTTTAATCTTGTTGTAAAATGCGAATCTTTGACACATTCAAACTAACGTAGCAAATTAATTTCACTTGAAATTAATTATTTAACAATTTTAAAAATAGATTACTTTAGATTATTTATTAATTCGTTTAATTAAATTTGCTTTTTTTTTTTTAAATTATATGAAATTTTGTGTTCGGTATAAAATGAAACATTTATGACTGGTAAGGTAATATCGTTTAATGATTTAAAGTGTGGATCCTTTTAAGTTTGAAACCATCTATGAGGATATATACAAAACTATAATTAGAAATGAACGTGCGAAATATTACCTTAATAGGTTAGCTTATACAGTTATTTACAATTAATTGGGATTGTATTACAGTCACCTAGTTGTACTCTTAATAAAATGTATCTATTTGTTCTGATATTCCATGCAATAATCTTTTATTAAAAAGAGGTTTAACTTAATCTGGGTATATATTATTAATATATTAAGCTTACACCAATTGTTTACTTATTTAACTTTTTTAATAAAAACAATTTATTATTTTTAATTATTTTTACATTTAATTAAAGGTATGTGATATTTTAAATTCATATAAAGAATTTACTTGAAAAAAAATTAATGCACCTAAATAATGTTATTAGTCTTGCACTAAAAGATAAATCCGGGAAGATATTTATCTCTTATGATCGGAATTCGCTTTTTTAAGCAAATAAGCGAAAAGATAGTGACATATCAGTATGTATAGTACATATCATCCTCACTCATCCTTTGTAGTAATACCTTACGGTGATTCCGGAGGCTAAACAGAAAAAAGACAGAAAAATAGAAAGAGAAAGTAATGTTTCTAATTCGTATTTTCGATTCTTTTATTGTGGATAAGAAGACTGATGAAACATGAAAAAAGAGCTTTGATGACAAAATTATCACTTCGAAAATGTTTGCTGTACTAATTAAAAAGTAAAAGGTATAATTGAAAGATAATGTCGGATAATTAGTAATTTTTTTCTATATCTTTTCTTTGTTCAAGATAACATTTGATTCTAAAGTATCGATTGTCCGAGAATCTGATTTTATTAAATGATATTAAATCAATTCAGATCCTCGGATAATCGATCTTTTAGCTCAGTAGTGTAAAACATTCAGCAAAGTGTTCGATACCCTCTGTCAAATAAACGGAATAATCACATTTGCCATTGCAACTACTCGGCTTATCATCCATAATAAATATAATCATTTGCTTAATCAGTTGAATTAACTTTTTGAATTTTACTTACGTTCATCATCTACTGTCAGGCGTCTACATACCTCACACGGACAGGTGTAATACGCTGTCCTTTACTTGGATTGTTGCTTGACGTAGAAGAGCCGCATAAGAAAAAAAGAGGAAACAGTTTAACATCAAGTATAGGGAACTAAACTGGTTGCCGAGTAGAAACTCACAATTATTATTATCTAATAAACTGTTCATATAGAATTATCGTTGATCCAGCTGTGTAACATTAATAGTGAGATAATTCAAAGATTCCAAAATAAATTAGTGAGACCGTAAAAAAAGCGACTTGGTTTTTTAGGGGTAGAGAAATTTATGATTACCCAGGATTACCTTCTGTTTACGAAGTGATCCAAAAAAATTGGCTCTCGATGCAAACAGAGATTACAAACACATATAAATTATGTGGGTGTAAATTTATTGGACAATAGCGATGTCATCAGGGGACTGAAAGGTTTTCATGTGCTGGATTTGGTAGATGTAACCAGAGGAGTGACCTGGAGAAGGAATCTAGGAGTGGGAACATAAAATGACTTTCACTGTGTTGTGAACATCACTTTGATGATGTACCAATTACATCTAATATCTACATACATCATCTATCTCTATATATACTATTACATCATCTATCTCTATTTATCGACGATTATTTTGTCTAGATGTTGTTTTCATATATTGGTATTGATGACATTGTTTTTATTTTTTCTTCCTTTGATTTATTTCTAGTGCTATGTTAACTTTACTTGGACCCTCCCCTCCCCCACTGTTCAAGTCCTTTTCTTATATGTGAGGTGTTGGAATTTTTGCATTTTTTAAGAAGGGGTGTCGTCGAGAGCTCTCTTCATGGGATAATCATGAATCAAATTTACTTATGTTGACCTATGAGGTACCGATTGTAAATGCTAACAGGTAACGAAAAAAAAAATCGTACCTTATTACTGTGGTTACGTTACTTCTAGTATATTAATTTAAGCCTTGAAAGTGATGAGATATTTTATACATATCTTAATAATAGTAGTCAGGTTATTTTTTTGAAACTATTTATAAAATTTATGCCTGATTATCTTATTTTTCACTTATAATTTATTTACTGATTAGTCATTATAAAGTCCAGTTAAAAAAAAAATTATCACATATTAAGTATTTAATCAGATATTATTATGATCGATCGATAAAAATGGAATTTTGATTGTTTCCGTTCGGCTTCTTATTTTTAATCAGCTTGCCTTTTTGATAAATAGGATAATTTATTCAAACATATTAAATTCTTGTCTGTTTTATTACTGGTTATATTTGTGTGAGCAATATTTTACGATTACAAACTGATTGGATGTCTGCCTTTTTTAAATTTTTTCCTTTTTTTTTTATACATGTTTTAACAGTTGTTGATTTATTTGAGCGAATACCTCCTCACTCTTTATTATATACTAACTTTATATTTAAAATAATAATATTTATTCATTAATTACGACATAAACTTTAGCTGTAAGTTTCTATAATTTGTCCTGGAATGATAGTGCTATCTCTTGAATAATAGTTGTAATATTTGTGTTTCTTATAATGTTGTAATATTTCCAGCACTTATTCCATGTATTTATTGTGTAAGATTTTTTAAAGTTTGATTAGGTCTGGCTTATGTAAATTAAAGATTAGATTTCTTAAAATCATAGTCATATGTCTAACCGAGTGGTTTATCGAGGATAATCCAAAATGACTGTGATAATTAATTCTGTAAATAAATTATGATAATTATGTTTTATATTTAGTTATAAAAGATAATGTAGGTAATATAATACAAAATCAAACTTGAGGGCGCTATAAAGTTTTTTTGGAAGAAAAGTCGGCTGCTGGTTACGGATATTTACCTTTGCTAAGTACGTGAAAAGAATCTAACGTTAGTACTGGGTAGTACAGATTTACTACCCTTAATATCGCTTAGTGATAAAAAGTTATGTATTGACGAGATAAAACTGCACGTTCATTACTATTGCCTTTTCTGAATTTGCAAGGCACCCTTGTCTGAGGATAACGCACAATTACGCTATTTGATTGAATATTTGAAGTGTATGCGGAGTATCTGTTTAAAGATCATTTCTTTCCGCTACAATTTAACGTAATTTAATATAAATTAAAATGTTAATTTTATTGATTTAAAGAACAATTTAATTACAAAATAAATTATTTTATTACCATAAAACTTATTTTGGGAAATACTTAATTTAAACAGTACTTAGCTTTGTTATTTAGGAGAAATAGATAGTCGGGTAGTGGAACGTTTATGGTGGAGTTTGTTTCTTATTTTCCATCTCAAATGTTAAAGACGAAGAATCTTTTGCCAAACTATAAACCTTATTGCTATTGCAATTGTCCTTTCTCTCTCTCTCTCTCTCTCTCTCTCTCTCTCTGCATATATATATTTTGTATTATAATGTTTTTATTAAAATTATTTTTCAGTAGATTATGTTTTATTAAATGTTATTAGATACTTTGGGAAAGAGTGTTGTTATGATTCGTACTGAAAGTTAAATTTAATTGTTTTTATTTTTAATTTATAGAATAAAATTACTTATTAACTTAATGTATATACTTAATTTTTTATCTCGTGGGAATTATTTAAAACATGTTATGAATATTAAACGGCATACAATGCTGTAGTTGCTTCACTAATATTCAAATGTCTTACAAAAGATTGTTTGACAGGTGACCAGAAAATTAAATCTTGTCAAAAGGCAAATAAATCTATCTTATCATTCCTTAATGAGAATAACTTGTAATAGAAAAATATCAAGTACTCGATTTCTATGATAATTAAGTGTTTTACAATCCGACAGTTACGGTTATTTACATTAATAATTTTTGTATCATTATTTTCTTTTACAAATGGTTAAGTGCTTTTATCGTGTAGATTATCCGTTTGCTCATTACTATAAGCCACTTCTACAATATTGATAGCTATATATTATTTTATAGTTTTGTATAATATACTTTTGATATATTGTATTTTTTTTTTGTGTGTGATTTTTTATTTGGCTTTTTTTTCTTTGCGTTTATTATAGCAGTAAATATTTTTATTTATTTTACAAACAAATTGAGTCAATTATTATTCGTTTGATAATAATCTGTAATTATTTACTTTAATGTGATAAATTATTAATATTTACTTACCTGAATAAAATAATTAATAAAAAATTTATCTAATTTTATTGGTGAAGGGGTTGTATTACTTTTTATTATAAATTTCTTTTTTGTAGTGTATGTAAAATATATCCGTAACTACTAGGCTAATGGAATTTTATTATTTTTATGGTTGTGTGGAACTTAGTAAATTTATTTTTTATTTATATAGCAATAACTGAAATATTCGTATACTTTTTCATGTTTCATTATCATTTTGCATGTAACGTGGTGGTTGATTATGGTAATTTTAAAGTAGAGTTATTTTTTTTTCAATTTTGTATTTAGTACTTTGCTAAGAATCATCTAAATAAACTAGCGTACAAGCTATTTAAAAGATAGTCGTCATTCTTTAATTTAAGTTTATCGACCGTTTTTCAAATTCTGAAGTTTGAAACTTGAACTCGTCAAGTATTTCCTTTAAGGTTGTTGAGCTGTTTAGCAATGGTTTTTACAGCGCAGCCCTCAGAGTATAGATAATAGTTAAGAATCGTCTCTTGTCTGTTAATCAGTAAATATTGTAATCTTTTTTTTTTTTTTTTTTTTATACCTTTAAAATAAAAAAATTATAAATATTAACTTTTAAATAGCAGTTTAAATATCCATTTAGAAATTCTTTTGTTTTTCGAATAGCCCATTTAAAAGGCACGCTTAATCAACTTCTTAGCCCATGTTCTTTTATTTTTTTAGAGCGGTGTTCTTTGTCTTCTTGAGTCCATTTTCTCTCTCTTCTACTAGTGAGTATTTTCCTCTTCTGAAACTCTTAATTCCTTCATTGTTTTTCTGAATGTTGCTCTGTCGTATAAAATTTCTGAATCTATTAATTGTTTACTAGGTCATTGTTTATTTCTTTAAGCCAGGTTATCTTGTTCTTGTTTTCTTTAGTTGGGTGAAGATTTGTTTTGTTAGTCTGGTACTCCCCATTCTGTATATGCGTCTGTAGAATTGCAGTCTTCTTTTCCTGTTTACGTCTGTTATTTTTTCTATTTTGAAATAAAGCTTTTGGTTTATAATCTAGTTCTGTGTTGAATGGTTTTACTATTTTGAGTAGTTTGTTTTCTAGTGCTATTTCTTCGTTATTGTTTTGTGTTATCCATTCTCCTAGGTATTTAGTATAAAATGCTTTTATGTATACAGCTTTTTTTTTTAAAATTAATTTAAAAAGAAAAAACTAATTTTATTATTTAAAACTAATTTTATTGTTCGTAAAAAGTATGAAATTATACCTCATTACTGAACAAACCATTTTAAATCAGAATCAGAACGTGCAGGTCGATAATACAAACATGCAACAAAAAGTAATTTTCCGTATTTCTATCATAAGTATTAATATTGCATGCATTTACCCACCATCGCGTATATTATTGTAACTAAAATTATTTTTTGAAATAATTCAGTATAGACTGCTAACCGGTAACGTCGAGAACTAAATTAGCTGAAGCAGTTTTAACGTAAATAATGATTACACAAGACAGGAAATAAACAAAAATTAGTGTATTAATAATTCGTGTTTTGTATTTTCATATAGAACATGGACGGTTATTGAATTTTTTTCATTAATGATGTTCGTAAAATTTATTTCTAGTGAATGGTTTTTTCTGTATTAAGAGAGAATGGTCAAGTTACGCAATTCTTAACAGACTACGATCAATAAGGTACTGGTGCGTTACTATACCTTAGTGATTTTGTAATAAACTATCTACAGCTGTGTAATGTAGATGAAGAAAAAATAATTTCAAAATAAACCAATAGATTACCTGTTTTTTGATTCATCTTAATCATTTTTAAAAGTTTTTAAAAGAATTTTAAATCCACATACATTATCAATGTATAGTATTTCATTATTAGGAGTAATCTTGAAAAGCTTGAAGTTTTATTAATTAAATTACTCAGATAATTAACTGGAGAATAGATATCGCAGGATTAGCCATTTACATTAGAATAAACTTATAAACTTATGTTCACAAAGAATGTAACATACTTTCAGGACATGTTCTTCTGATGAAAATAAATTTTATATAAACATAGGTTCGGGAACGCTTCGTTAGCAAGTGTCGTCTAGCTAAAGATTTCGCCCTGATTTCTTCGCTTTCTGTAAAATTAAGCCAGACTCCAATGCCCAAATTTAGTCGTTTTATATAAAATATATGTGAAAAATAAAAAAAAAAAAAAAAACCGTGGGCATTTTATTTTTAATAGTTTTTGAGAAATATGGGTAAAATACAAAACATTAGGGTCGAAAAATACATTATTTTATGTTTCGCATAAAATAACTTTGTTAAACGGGAAATAAACATAAAAAATTTATTATAAAACAAACTTATTTGAAGATTCAATTCTTAGTAATAAAGTGTGAATCAAGTCCATAGAAACTAAATACCGACTTAAGAATTTAGAAGTCTATTAAAAACAAAGCATATCAATCGGATTGTGACAAATTTTAATTAGGTATTAAACAAAACAAATAACTAATCTGCTATATTTTTTTATCTACTCATTGATGATTCACCTCGTAAAAAATATTTGTGCGGATGATCTCTTCTTGTAAAAAATAACAATAAACTTGTCAAAAATTACTTTTTAATCTATTTGCTTCTAACAGTTATTTCACGGTGACGTTCAATAATTCTACAAGGGAGGCGATCTTTCTGCTTACCTAGACGAAGAAAACCGTTTAATACCTATAAACAAATAATACGTATTAAAATACATGTGTTTTGTGTAGTAAGAAGCAACTTTAATACCTAGTACAAAAATAGTGATTAATTGTTGTAAGTTGTAGAATTTCTCTCACTGCCAGTGCCCGTTGTTACGTGCTCATAGCATACGTCCGTACCCCTCATCCATTGTTGTGTATGAACATTAACGTAAAGAACAGAACATAAAACTTTAGGTATTGTGTTGTCTCAAAAACGCGTATTTTCTGTGAATTAATTATGAAAATAGGTCTTGATGGTTGTTATTATATACTCTTTATCACCAAGTGCACTTTCGTCAAAACATCTTCCCAGACCAAAACACTTAACAACGTACAATGATAATGCACTTACCGATGAAGTGAAATAATTTCGCGTGTGAATTATTAATTTTTGTCATGTCATGCCTTGTTCGTTAACATTTAAAAAAAACCAATATTTACATTTAAACTTAATTACTTATGAATAGAAATTATAAGTTATATATAAAAGAAAGTTATAACCCTGATCGTTATTCTAAGTCTTTCATAATTTATAATAACGTTATATCGTTTGTTATTTCTCTTAATCCGTGTTGCAATTTCGTTTTCAATGAAATATATAACTATGTATTGTTAAAATTCTATTTCTGTTGTAATAATGAGATGTGCGTTGTTATATATTTATTAGGTATTTTTAAAATTTACGGATTAATTCAAATAATCTTTTTAATATTTAATATTTTTTTCTTTAATTCTCAACTTCATCCTTAAAGGAGCTAGAATTTCGGTTTATTGCTTAAAACTTTCCTTGAGATTACACAAAGGTGTACTCTGTAAATTTGAAAGCAATAAATCAGTTGGCTCTACATGTTGTACAAACAAAAAACAAACCTACAGACAGATAAATTTTCCACTTTATGTATGTGATTTTGTAATTATTTGTTAAACGAAAATTAATTATTTCAGCATTATATAAACATATTTAATTTAGTAATGCACTAATGTATTTTTTTTAAATATATATAAATATATAAAGATAAGACTATGTAATATAAATTGCATTAAGTTACAAATAATTATTATTTTAATTAGTTTAAACAAAAAATTTAACCATACACTTTCTTAAATTTATCAGGAACTCATGTACTGCTAGAATAGTAATGATTGTGACCTTTGAAAATAACCTTTGAAAAATATACAAACTTTTAAAAAAACCTTTGTAACCTTTGAAGTTTAAATAGATACATACTGCAATGAGAAATATATAAAAATTACAATTGCTTTTTGTTACAAAACTTTATTCCAGACTGCAGCTCTTGTCAACTTTCTTTTTTTTTTAATTCCAAATTTTATTTACATCATAGTGAAATTGATTACATCATAGTGAAACTTTAAGTAAATGTGATCATGCCCAAATACTTGGTAGGAAGTTCCCGTCGAACGCCACTAACTATTACTGAAATTTGCGAGGAGAGTTTATAATACACTTTAAAGTATAATAGACACACAGGTCAAGCAACAAGGGAAAAAGAAGGAAGAGATGAAACTGAGAAAGAATAAATGAAGTACTAAGTAAACGAATTAGTAAAAATAAATAGAGGATTCAACACGGGTGTCTAACTTAAATCACATAAATACATCATAAATCAAATAATCATAATATAGCCAATATGATTTCATAATGCTATCGCAAATAAAATCACATGGAGTCACAAAGCCTTTTGTAAGCCTTCGTGGAGTCACTTAAGCCTTTTAACGTTCCCACCGTTGTCCAAGATTTTAATGACTAAGTGGTTCATGTGATCGCTTAGGTGTAGTTCATACCGAGAACTGAAGCGTTTTACCTCTTTTTCCACGTATCATAAACCCAAATATGCATGGATGTTAATATTATTCGTAAACCACGGTTTACGAATAATATTTATTCTTATATTGTAGCTCACCAACTTTTTCTGAAACACTGTAATATCTCGATGTTGCTCTTGCTTGTTGTTCCCCATACTTCAGTATTCCATAGTTCAAATCGGCTTTCAGAACTGCTGAGTACAATAACAGTTTATTAGATAACGATAACTGAGACCTACTGCCCAACAACCATTATTTCCTTCAACTTCGATCCAGGACAAGGCCAGATACCTCATTTAATTTTATTTACAACTGAAAACTGTTATTTACGTTTATTTTAAATTATAGTTCAAAATTTTCAGCCCTGTAAAGTAAAACAGTATTCTTTATATTTGTAAATTCTCAATTAAAAAAAAAAAGATTCTGTGTGATCATTACATTATCAGGATACTTGTTAAGGTTATTCTTAATTACTAATTACGGTTACTGCCTTACATTATTAAGGTTATTAACTTATTTTATATATGTAGAATTAGATAAAATGCATTTTGTTTTGTGTTCTTTATAAATCATTGAAAGAAGTGAAATTTTTTTTCCAAGTTTTAATAAATATCACAAGGGGATATTTATTTATAATTGCTATTCATCTATGTAGATAAACATAACATTGAGGATGATAAAATCTCTTGTTATATAATTGTTTTATTTTAGAATATTTATCTAAATAGTAATGATGTGTAAGTTCTTTCAATGTTTAAAAGAGTTCCCTGTTTCAGAAATAATTTTGCAAATGAAAAATGTAAGTATTACTTAGTTAACGTTAATAGTTTTTTTAGAGTTCGATATGCGTCCCATTCTTGGCCTTGAATTCCTCCAAACAAATTCGATTAGTTCCCATGTCTGCCTAACATGTCTGATGTAATGATGATTATGTCTATGATTATCCTCCCGCACAGATGGTCAAGGTCATCAATCTTCTTTTTGTGGATCATATACATCTCACAACCCCTTATTAATAAAATTAAGGGGTAACTTTGCGGTTTCATTATGGTCGACCCTCTCGACCATAAACACCTAGTTGCACGAATCCACCTAGTTGGAGTTCGAATGTCTTACGCTTGTAATAATAGCATGTTGCATGCATGGTCTAATATGATTGTAATGCAGTATAATGCATTTCTTCTTCGGTATCTTCCAATAATAAGTACTATATTAAGAGAAGTAGTACTATACTAGGAGAAGAAATTCTTGTTAATCACCAAAATTATTACCATAGATGTGTTTTTTTTTTTTTTTTTATCAAAAATAAATACCGAAATGATTATATTCAAATAACTATTTTCGAAGTGTAGCACTGATGATGAATTATACAATTTAGTTGTTTCGACTCTTAAATTAGTTATGATAGTTAACCAAGCCATTAGTACGGAAGTTCTCTTTATCGTAATTAATGAGGAGAATGTTTAAGGTAATAATGCTATCTCCATTAAACCCTGTGTATAATTTTCAACCGGTATATGTGAAACGACAACTATTGACGGTTAAACTTTTAAATTCGTGTGATATAAACTTTGAATTTATTCAACATATTTTTTCTTTGATGAGTTTCATATGATGCTTTAAAGTGTGTTCTTCTTAAAGTCCGAAAAAATCTTGAAAACACATTTATTTCGAACTTTTACCAGATAGTTTTGGTCATTGTTGACATTTACCATAGACCTTTGGTAAAAGTTGACAATTCTGTAATGAAATCACCCGAAGTATGATTTAAAAATAAATTTTAAAATACGCTGAAGGCAAAATCAACCTTTATACACATTGTCTAAGTATATGAGACCCAGGTAAATTTTAAAGACTATAAAATCAACGTATAAAGTGAAGAATAAATATGAAATAATGATTTTGAAAGAGTAAATCCTTTTCAAAGGGTAACGCCTGTAGAATATAATTACCATTAAGAATAATAAAAGTTTTTTAAGTAAAAATTATTCTTAATAATATTAAATAAAATTCCATCACATTTTCTTAGCAGCATTTAATCGTGGTGTTTTGTAAAAGGAAAGACGAATTTTTCGATAAACAGAAAACTCTCTTTATCTGTTTAGCCTCCGGAACTACCGTAAGGTATTACTTCAGAGGATGATGTGTATGAATGTGAATGA
>JAAAKQ030278065.1:0-10501 GCA_010016005.3 Zanna intricata | reverse complement strand
GGGCCGGTTGAAGACATGCCAAAAGGTTGTTCCAGCTGCCCCCGGGTGTAAAAGATGTTTAAAAATAAAACGGCTTCCTTGTCATAACAGTGACCCACAAGGGATCACTTGAGCGATAGTCACTTGGCGCTAAGTCAGGACTATAAGGTGAGTGTATAAATTGTCCTCAGTCAAATTGTTCAGTCAGATGAGTTTCACCAGCAACATATTATGCATTGTCATAAGTAACAAAACCCCACAACTAAGCATGCCTCTCCTCCATTAAATTTAAGTGAATACAGATTGCACAGCACAGTTTTTTAAGAATATCAAATTGAAGTGAAGCATTTATAGGCTTCACCTCTCAGTGGGGATAACAAAACCCCTTTTTTATCCCAGAAACTAGTGCACATGATTTTTTATGTTGAAATGGTAGTGAACTAGTACTTTTTTTTGGAGATGTGTGTCACCATTCTATAGACTACTGATTGGATTCTGCAGTGATGTGAGAAATCCAGGTCATCAGTTACTATTTGGTTCAAAATATTGTCACCTTTTTTTTTTATCAGAGAAAAAAGATTGGCAGAGTCTAATCGTTTGGTATTGTGATCCTCTGTCACATTTTTGGCACCCAACCAAAAATCAAAGTTTGTGATAGCCTTGGTTTTGTATTACAGTATCATTTAGAGTTATTCATGAAATTTTAGGAACTCAATATGTAACAAGCAAATTATAGATCATTGATTTCCTTTAATTTTTTTATCTACTCGCAAAAACAGATCATTATTTGCAACAAAAAGGCACCCATAATTTTGCTCATAATGCACATTACTACATCCCTCATTGAATTGCTCATTGATATACTTGTTATGGGTATATTTGCAATATATATTACAAAAAAAAAAAAAAAAAAAAAAACTAACAAAAATATTATTGAAAACTTGAAAATATTCTATACAAAAGGTTTACAGTTCAGATTAGAATACATTGTAATTTTGTACATTCAAGTGAGCAACAGTTTAAAGAGAACAAAAATTTATGGAAGCAAGTAATAAGAGGTTAAAAGAAACATAGAAATCAGTGAATGGGTGTGAATAACACTGTTTTTAATGAATAAAATGTGATTATTTATAGTAAATTTTATGTTATTCTAATTTTTTTTTTACAGTGACAAATACCATACCATCTGAAACGGAAGAATTAACTGTTGATGTTCTACCTCCACAATTGCAAGAACTAGTTTTGAATGCTTTAAAAGACATTGAAAATAATCAAAATCCAAGGTCATAGAAGAAATATTCTTTAAATTTATATCTGATATTTCATTTAATACGCAAGACACTTTTATTTTTTTTTTAATGTTGCAGTTACATATTGTCAAGGCTTCATTCAGTTAAAGATAAATTTATTCAATTTTGTTCGTAATAATTTATATTTTTTCTACATAAATCTACCCTGAAATATTTAAATTAAATGTTATGCCTTGTTTTGACATATAAAATATTGGTTTATAATGTATTTATTACTGTCATTGTTATGTATAATACTGTATATTTTAATGTTACTACATTATCTACTTATTTGAGGTTATTTATTATATTTCTTTACATTAATAATTTATATAATTTTTATTTAATTATCCTTATTTATTATCATAATTATTAACCGTAAAATAATGTGAATTGGTCACTAAACTTTTTCACTAGGAGAGAGGTGAAATCCTCTGTGGAAATTTTGAGGTAAGTGAATTAAATTACTTACGTATACATTATAAATCAAGTTTCAATATGTCCTGCAAGTTTTATTAAAATATATATATTGTTTTTCCAAGCTTGCATAATTAGACGAGACATACATAAACATATATCTTCATACTCCACATTTTTTATTACAGTGGTATAGATCAAAAAGGTATTTTTAACTTTTTGAATGTGAACATTAAGTTATATAAACATCAGCATTCTTCTTTTAAAAGTACCTAAATCCTCTTATAAAGATATTGTTAGTATATTCTAAATGTACCAATGTCCAGGTAACCGGACATCATAAAAATAATAATAAAATGAAAATTATTATTTTCATCGTTTATTATTTTTTAATTTAGAAAGCATCAAAATTTGAAGTGAACATTTATTAATCTTTTTATAAGTATAAATTTGGTCATATCAGTAGTTTTCTAGGACAAGTTCTGCACATCAGCTGTCAGCAGAACATCTTGATTACACATAACATACATCAACTGTCTTTCTAATGAGGTAAAGAAATTTTTTGTTGTAAAAAGAAAAAACTTACAATGCAGTCATTGTAAGAAGTAAATGCAAAAATTGACATTTCAATATGTAGAATGAAGAAAAGGATTTTACCTTAAAAACTACTGTAAACATGTTTATAGGAGAAAACGAAATAAAGTACATGTTTGTTAAAGTTAAAATAAAAATGTACGTAGGTGTATATATATTGCTGCCAAATTCACTGGTATGTAGAACCTTAAAACCTTCTGGTGGCCTTCAAAAGGGCCGTTTTTGTTTCTGAATGGTTTCGACAACTCGTAGTTTAACTTGTGATAGCTCTGAGAAGAGCTGTTTGAGGTTTTTGGAGTGGTGACCCTGAAAAGGGCCGTTTTTGTGTTAGCCCTGAGAAGAGCTGTTGGATCTGGAAGATGGTCTCCGACAAAGTCGACTCAGCTGTAGTCGGAGAGTTTTGGCTTGTTCGTTGAAATCAGACCGGGCTTCCTCTAAGCGGCAATTGGATTCCCATTACAGCGTGATAGTGGAGATCCCCAGAGCCCTGCAGTGTTGGGTTGGCATCAGTCATCTTTCGCCGGTGCATCCGAGGCAGTTCTCCCAAGCCATCCCATGCTGGCTCTCGCAGTTGTTTCCGCTGGCCAGAGCGATTAAAGCCCAGAGAGCTGGAGCGGGAAGCTAGTTAGCATCTACATCCAAGCCAGGCCTGCTGCTGCTCCGGCAGAATAGTTCCATGTTGAGCTGACTAGGGAACTTCTTCGATCTTCTTCCATCATCATCTTCTTCTTCTGCTAGGTTTTCTTCTCCAGGCAGTGGTCGATGATGAAGTGGCGCTTCACGCCAAGAAGCCTTCATTTATTTGAGCCTGCAGTGGTGGGATAGTGCTGCTATTTTAGGAGATATGCATGACCAGCTAGTTATGTGGTGGGAGTGCCACCTGTGGGAGTTCATACATATACTGCACTCCCGCTGATATCTTAGCTGGCCGTGCATTGTGTCCGCCGATTTACATTTGGCATGTTGTAAAAATATATATTTATATATATGTTTTAAGTGATAATAGAGATTTTTATAATGTGCAATTTTCAAGAGCAATGATACAATGTAAAATTTTGTGTGAAACTGGTGAAAACTTTCACAGAAAACATTTCAACTTTAGAACAAGGTTATGGAGATGATGCTCTGGTCGTATGCAATGTGACAAGTGGTTTTCATGATTTAAAAATGGTTGTCAGTCAATTGAAAATGACCCACAACCTTCAGGTGACAGGGTGACCCACAATTGAAGCCTTTGAATTCAACTGATGTCACCCGTGTTCAGAAAATCAACATTTTTGTGCACGCAAATCATTTGAGTGTCAGAGAATTTAAGAGAAGAGGTAGCATCCCGATTGGATTATGAATGATATTTTGACTGAAAAATTGAACATGCATCAATTTGTAGCAAAGTTTATTCTGTGTTTGATGACCAGTGGGGTTTGATGATTGAACAGCAGAAAGAACGTCGAGGGGAGGTTTGCAACTTCTTGAAGAAGCCAATGAAACATTCATGCAAAGGATTATAACAGGAGAGAAAAGCTGGGTTTATGGCTATGAAATTGACACAAAAGTTTAATCATCACAATGGATTGACAAAAGATCTGTATGCCAAAAGAAAGAACATCAATCTCAATCCAGTGTTAAAATAATACTCTGTTATTTCCATTTTAATGGAATTGTGCATTTTGAATTCATGCCTTTTTGCCATTTTGAACTGGTCAAGACATTTTACAACAATTACATGAAAAAGTCAACAAAAATAGACCAGAGTGTGGTGAGACAACTTGCGGTTCCTTCAGAGACGACACTGCACCGACACACTCAGCTTTGTCAGTTTATCAGTTTCATGCCAAAAATCACATAACTGTCTGACTGTTCTCACTCACCCTCCCTTCTCGCCAGATGTGGCTCCTTGTGAATTTTTATTTATTTCTGAAATTAAAATCAGTGATTAAAGGACACCGTCTTGAGATTATAATGACATTAAACAAATTCATCATAGACCTTAAAGGTCTTTTCAAATGAAGATTTCCATGACTGTTTCACAAAGTGGAAATACCACTGGGAAAAGTTTGTGAATAGGGAAGGGGACTTTACTTGTGAAGGGGACAAGGATCAATAATTTGTAAAATTAATAATAAAGATTAAAAAAAATGAAGTTTGATTCGGCCATTGAAGAACCTCAACATTTATCTTATAAAACCAGTCCTTGGTATAGTGAGAGGTGTAACTTGGGTAGATAAAATTTTTACCAAGCAATTTTTTAACAGTCAGTAACATGACTTCCTCCATTGTTCAGCAGAATTTTACACTATTTATAGTCCCTGGTTATTTTTCCCACATCATCAGGGGCTTGTCACTCACAAAAGCCAAAGCAATAAAAGCAGGCAAACATTTTTCAGACTTTGTATGTCAGACCCTGATTCTGCACCTAGGAGATATTGACTTTCATCTGAGAAGACAACACGCCTCCAAGCCCCATTTAACCGCCCAAGTCGCAAATTTTGTGTCACTTTTTAAGTCAGATTATTTAGCAAGAGTTTACAGAGTGCATAGAAAGAGTTCATATCTACTTTCCGAAACCTTGAAGACAAAGTACACACATAAATATTGAGGTTTTTGTCATCTTTCTTTGTAACAGACAATAAATCACTACAGCTTGCATTTTGCTTTTTACAACTCAAACTTATAAGCTTTTTGACCCTAATCAGGTGAGGTTTTGCTCGGTCTACCAATTTGAAGAGCTTCGGCCTCCTTGTAACTTCTTACTGTGTTCTCAACACATGTTATAGTCATATTGAGTTTAGATGCTATTGATTAGTTATGAGTTACTGCATTTTTGCATTCTGATAATTTGCTATTTGGTATCTTCAGGCACAGATGATCACTCCATTGCCACAGAATTCCTAAATAAAAGAATTTGTTTGAGAGGTGATGAAATGAGTTGGAATGTTTTATCCTCAGGTTGTATTATTAAATGATTGTTATGCCACAAAAAAGCTGTAGTAAAAATTCAGTAGCAGTAGGATTAGTTGTTTTTGAGAAAAAAAATTTTAGTTGGCAAAACGGTTATTTTAGCCCTGTTTTAAAAACCAAAAAAAAAAAATTTTATCTCCAAAAGTATTAAAACTGGCGTAATGAAATTTTGACTGAAAACCTGTAATTAAATACCTAATAAACATCGTGTAAATAATTTACTGAATGCAATTAGTTTAGGGACAAAAGCAAGTTTGATAAAATGTATGGCTGTCCCTAAACTTAAACTTAATTGCATATATAATATATATATATATATATATGTAATAAATAAATCATAATAATTTATAAGTATGATTTATCTTTAACAACATTTCAGGAGTGAAATTCATGAATTGCAGGCCCGCTGAATTTACACTTTATGGTAGTATATTACAGTAGAAGATCATTACAGAAATAAACATTTTCAGTATATAAAAATTATCTATAATAGTTAAAAATGTGAATTCTAAAAACTGATATCAATTTTAAGCTCGTATTTAAATAGTGACTTTTTGGATTATTATGTGTATAAATTAATACTTTTGACTCCTCTAATAATTTCTGGGCTAGAGAATCAAGTTATTATAATTCTTTATTATATTCGTAATTAAAATTATTTATTTTTCTTTAGATAAGTTTATTGAAATAATTTTAATGTATTAGTTTTTTGTAGTAAAATTTTAATGAATTTTTAACATCCTATCTGTACTTCAGTTAATTGTTTAATCAATATTCCATTAAACATGTGGTATGAGTTATCATCTAATAATAATTTATTTTCAAACTAAGAATACACTTTTCAAGACAACGAGACAATATACAACAAAGTTACGAATCTATGAATTATATCAATTCTTCTGTTGACCTACAACAGTTTGTACCCGTAGTTTCTAATTGAACTACAACAGGCTCACAAGAGTAACTACAGTTTTCTAATTTAAAACTGTGATGTAATAATTGATGATGAAATAATAATTTGGAAAATTAGGTGCTCTTTAAGAAGAAGAGTTCTGTTTCCATTGTTACCATCAATTTATAATTAAAACATTGAAGAATATAAAAGATATATAAATGAGGATCTAAGTGACCGAATAGAAATTTAAAAATTACAATAAATTATAGAACAAGTAAAAAGAAGGAAAATTATTTCATTTGTCTTAGAAGTCAAAAGGTGATCCACAAAAGTTATAAGCTTTATTCTTCCCTAGGATAACTTGTCAATTAGTCACAAGTAAATCAAAAAAGAACTCATTGTTTTCATACTGAATGAGCCAGTGCTCAAGAGAAATTCTGAACGAATTTAAACATATTCATAGATTATCTTTCTCAGAATCTGGCAAAAAATTATAAACCTTTGGTGCCACATAAGTGAAAAATCTACAAAAATACTTTTTTCGTGGTCTAGGAAATACAAAATTACCCTTGCTTTACACATCTCTGTCAATTTGTCTACATTTAAGAGCTTTATCTCCACTCCTAAGAAAGAAAAGTTTTAAGTACCCTAAACAAGTTTAAATGCCTCAAAGGAAGTAAATTCAAGATAGAACAAAAGGAATGAATGTCTCCTAGCAAGTATTCTATATGTTATATGTACAAGATGTTTCTGGCATATCTGATTTTTTTTTTAAATATGTATCATCCCAATACTCAATTTCATATCTTAATTGAGATTCAACCAAAGATTTTTAGAACATCAATCGAGCAGAAATCCTGAAGATAATAAAACTTTCTCATGTAACAAAGCATTTCATTCTTTAAGAGTAAGAATATGTCTTTCCAATGAAAGATTGCAATCAATAGTTACTCCTAGATATTTCATACCATCAACTTGATCAATACTATCACAATTGCACTCAGTTATTCTAGAGCAAATGAGATTGTGATATCTAACATTCGAGTTGCTATTTTCTCACCCTTTAACTGGAAGAATATAATTTGGATTTAGATATGTTTAATGTAATCCTGTTTTTGGTTAACTACAAGTTCATTTTAAATAAGTACTCTTCAATTTTGAAACTCAGTCAAAGCTTTTGTCTATGTAAAAAAGCACAGTATCATCTGCACATGAGGTCAAATAACCTCATAAGTTGCCAGAACAAAAGTTGTTATTATAAATTAGGAAGAGAATTGAGCTCCAAACTGAACCTTGAGGGGCACTGAATTCTAATACTCCCTCATTACGGAGTGTATTTTTAATTTTAACCTTTTGAGTTCTTTTTAAGTAGAATTCAAACTACTTAAAAGCTAAACCTTATACCTGCTTGCTTCATCTTATTTAATAATATATTATGATCAATGATATCAAAGGCCTTCTGGATATCCAGAAAGAGAGCACGCCAACTTTAGAATCTTCATTGATGCCATTTACCAACTCTTGAAACAAATTTAAATAAAGCATTTTCAGTGGATTTTGAGCTAATGTTCCCATCGTAATTACTATCTCCTTTTTTTATAAATACAAATAGGAACTACCACTGCTTAAGTTTATCCGGAAATTTGCCTGCTGCAGATTAAATTGCATAAATACACAAAAACATGAGAGATATGTTCACACATAAATTTTAGAGTATATGAAGATATCTCATCAACACCAGATAACATTTTGGTTTTCATAGATAATCATTTTTTTAATCTTGAGATAATGTGTAGGCTTTAGGAAAATAGTGTCTTCGACTTCGGTTGAGATAAAAATATAAATATTGATTCTGATGTGAAATATTCTCAGCAGGTGTTTTTAGTTTCTTTACAATTCCTAAAGAGCCGGCCTCCGTAGCCAAGTGGTAGCGTCTCAGCTTTTCATCCAGAGGTCCCGGGTTCAAATCCCGGTCAGGCATGGCATTTTTCACACATGCTACAATTCGTTCATATCATCCTCTGAAGATATAACCTAATGGTGGTTCCAGAGGTGAAACAAAAAAAAAAAAAAAATTCCTAAAGAATAGCTATTAAAAATATCTGAAACCTTATGAACCTCACTAACTATTTAGCTGTTTATTTATCTCAGCTTTAATTCAGTTTATTTCATATTTTTTACCTATTAACTGATCGATTAGTTTCCACTGGTACCTAGTATTACCAGTGTCATTAATAAAGATGTTTCTAAAATATAATTCTTTAGACTTCCATTGATTATTTTCTTACCTACTGTAATATCTTTTTAAATTTAAATTATATGGTTGATTTTTAAAGTAAACAACAATTTTTTTCTTTTAATTGTATTTATTAAATTATTCAATACCTAGGACTTAATTTTGATGATATTTTTAGTTTTTGTTTTTAACTCTATGCTCTTTTTTTTGCAGAGCATACTTTTAAAAATTCATAAAATAGCTCAAAAGCTCTGTCAATCTCTTTTTCATTAAATACTTTATTCCAATCAGCATTTAAAGTTTCATGTTTAAACCTAACTAAATTAATAAAACTATATTGATTTAGAATGTTACATTCTGAATTTATTTTATATTTAAGCTTTTTAATATCACTATAAGGGAATGGTTTGAGATGTGCAAAATCAGAAAAAAATTTCAAGACATTTTTTTTTAAATTGTTTACATTTAATGAAAAAATTATCTATACAAGTGTTCGTAGCCAACCTCATAGGGCTTTGACCAGAGACTCAATACCATTTGAAAAAAGCAAAAATTTATTTTTATTAACAATATCGTTATACTCTGAAAGACTCAAATTATATCTCCTACAAGCATTGTTATAGGCTTACTATCGTGGAAATCTAAGAAACCACATAACTTATTAATAAATATCTCTGATGTCGATCAATGATATCAAAAAAAAGCAAAAATATTACAATTGTAATTATTAACAGACAAAGATAAACAAATGCCATCAGCTGATAAGAAACTGGCCCCATCGACCTTGACTGGAATGTCGTTTTGCATATACGCTGTTAAACCTCCAGCTTTAAAAGTTTTGTTACATTTGCCATAAAGAATGTATCAGTCAATTTGATAATAATATAGTTCATCATAAATCCTTATCTCAGTTAATACTATTATTTTAGAAAATAATTTTAAAACAATATTTTCATTTAATAATAAATCAAAATTTTTACCCATGCTCATTATATTTTGATGAATTAAAAATGAAGATTTATCTTCCATAGAAGAAAAAAATAAAAATTTTAACAAAGCACTATATAAATATATTGACATCAACTGAAGTAAGCACAATTATAGGAGCACCTTCACTTCTGCATAAAAAACTTTTTCTGCTACATATCCACAGGTACTTGAAATCCTTTTCCAATTTTCTCTTATCAATACTAAATTAAAAACAAGTTTAATAATTATTAGTGACTCCCTTGGCCTGTCATGCAGAGCAAAGTTTTTCAAAGGAAGGTTTAATATTAGAAGTACACTCTTAGTTCTCTTTCTTTACTTAGCTGAGATCTATATTTAGTCTTCAAAGCAGCCACCGTAGAATATCTGGTTTTGCAAAAATAGGATGTTGAAAATTGTAATAGTGTAAGAAATGCTGTTGTTTTCAGTGTAGAAAACCCATCATCCTTCTCTACTAAAATTCAAAGAGTGATTTATTACTAAATTGTCTTTTGATTTCACCACTTCCTGTGAAGTCTATGAAGATTTCTTCTTCAGCAGTTGAGAGCCCTTTAGGAATATTTTGAAATGGATCCCTAACCCACTCATAACTTGCTACCAAGTTGTTATCAGTAAGAAAATACTTTTTAAAATTCTTTGTCAGCATGGCTAAATGATTTTCAATGGTTACAAAAACAAGTTTCTTATCTTGTTCTTCAGCCTTGTAAGTATTAACATATTCATCCATATTTGTAAACATTTCTAGGTTTTTTGCTTTAAATTTCTGCTTCACAATCCCAACTTTTTACATAATCACTAATTTTATGTACGTTTGATTCTTGGAGTTGAAGATTCAAGATATTTAATCTCTTGAATACGTCGACCAAGTAGCTCAATTCCATCATAAACAAACTGTCTTGAAACTTTTCAGCTTTGGATATCAAATAATGCGAGTGCTGTTTCTTTGAATTATATTGGTCTGCAAAAAAAGTAATTCTTCTACTGCTGACATACAACCACAAAATCAAACATAGGTGATGAAATGAGCACATCTTTATTGCTATCTGTTGCCTCATCAAGTCTCTCACCCAACTTCCCAAAAAGCTGATGCTGTACATCTTCAGCTATATCATAAATTTGATAGGCAAATGTATCATTTGATAGAGA
>JAAAKQ030278054.1:0-10501 GCA_010016005.3 Zanna intricata | reverse complement strand
ATAAAATGTAACTTGTACATGCTTTAACTTTGTTTCATGAACAAACATTACACATTAATTTTTACCAAATGTCCCAATTTTGTTGATTTTTTTTTTTGTAAATGAATTTCATCTCATGGTTTTGAATAAATATCTTCCAGATTATAAAGAACTATTACATAAATATGTTATTAACAGTTCCATTACATAAAAAAGCAATACCTTTGTCTAAAGTTGACAATGAAAAATCAAAAAACAACATGTATATTGTTAGTATTATATTTCAACTTGTAACCACCTGAACTCAAAAATATAAGTTCCAAAAATAAATTAGAAAACTTGGTTAGAACACTAAACAAAAATTAATGAATTTGAAATTAGGAGAAATTAAAGTATTAAGAAAAATGTAAAGAATAGATTATGTTAGTAATTAAGTTTAGAATGATAAATTAATGGGGAATTTTTTTTTATATATTGGCTGTTAGATTTTTTCCAGGCTGATATAGATGCTTTAAGAATCTCTCCATGGTTTATTATGTACTTATATAATGTTTTACGTAAATGTACATATTATGTATATCTTATTCTGTAACCTGGTAATGATCAATAAATTACTTAAGTTGATGTTATTTTTTGAAAGTAAAATTTTACATAAATTAACTATGAGTAAATCTTTACTTTTTTTAATCATCATAGACATGTGTCATAAGATTGGTTACATCCATTCAAATATTCTGAATCATATATTTCTTAAGCAATATTGTACAAAAACAAATATTTATGTATTAAAGTCATGTAAAGCCACTAATATTCAATTGACATATGGTCATCCTGATAATTTTTATTTAAAAATTTCAAGATAATTAATAAGACAACTTCAGGAAAGAAAATATTATAACGAATTTAAAATCTTATAAATGGCTTTTTTCATACAGATTGTTATTGTTGATCTACTCATAGAGTCCTTAAGTAAATTTGATCACATACAAACATTTGAAAGCAAGTTCCCATTGAAACACTCAATAATTACAAACTAGTATTATTTTATTTATTAAGTTCAGTATGATAAATAAATTAATGGAAAAGTTTTATATATATTGGCTGTTAGGTTTTTCGAGGCTGCATATAAATGCTTAAGTATCTCTGCATACATAATGTTTTATGTAATTATGTATATCTTATTCTGTAACCTATACATTTGTGCAGATTGCTCATACACTTTAAACTTGAAAAGCAGGTCCATCAGTAACATAACAAGTGAAACAATAACCAGAAATCAAAAAAGATGTCTCCTTTCTTCACAGTAAATGTCACGTGACTCAAGTTTGCTTGGTTAACACTTACTTATCTTCCATTTTCCCAGCTTGCTATTGATTTGGTCTAATCAAAACTGCAGAATAGTTGGGTCCCCCTACAGTTGGGACCCAACTAGCTGTCATCGGTAAAAGAAGTTATTGTGATGTTTGCACTCAGAAGGTCCACAGTGAAGATGGAGTGGAGAACAAGACCCATAACTGAGCCCCAAGACTCAGTTAATACAATTGAGGGAGGCACTTTTTTAATTTATATAATGGGTCAAGCAACCATTCCTTATCAAAGGCCTGCTGGATATCCAGAAAACTGAACTGATGATCAGAAATGACATGACCTTCCTCTGGAATAGGCCACAGCCTTCAAAGAAACAATCTCTCAAATATCTTCAACAACCAAGGTAACAGACTTATTGGACTGTACGGTGTATGATACACATCATACAGTGTATGATGTATATCATATACTGACTTCTCTGTTTTGACACCAAAGCTATTTGTGAAAGTTTCCAATCCATCAGAAAATATGTCATCCATAATATGCCATTAAAGAGATGCATTTCATATCAGATGGCCTTGGGAAGAAGCATGAACAGCATCTTGTTATTAACTAGGTCAAATTGTGGGGCCTTCTTCGAATTTCCTTCCTTCCTGATTATTTGCAGAACTTGCTGTTGTTAAAAAGGCTTCATAGAAAGACTCAAAGGAATCGGGCTGTTCAAGAATTCAAGGATTTCACCTTCACCAGCATCTTGCACATTAAGTGGTTGAAAGACCTTGCCCAGAAAAGCAGCAATTGGTTAGCTTTTTCTTTAACACACTGAGCCCATTATCCATTTAACATCTTCATAGGAAGAAACATGAATGGAGGGGGCTGTTGCAAGTTCTTGTTGTCTCCATAAGGAATAATCATCTTTGCGGGAAGGGGATAAACCCTCAAGGTATTTTTTAAATGTTCATTCTTAATAGATCTCAACAAGTGTTTTAGCCTGTGAGCAGTTCTATTCAGAGGTCATATCTTCATGTTTCCTGTGGCACTTCCAACTTCTCCTAAGCCTCCTCTTAGTAATGATAAAATCCATTACCTCCCTTGGCTAATCATATCTCCCAGTCTTTGTGTCTAGTCTTGAGTGCCAGGTAGCCTGTTGCAGGATTGAGGTCAGATACTGGGTTCTAACATCAATGAATGCTGAATGCTTCAAAGGGATAATAATTAGCTAGTTTTCAATCCAGCCTCAATACAAAACCTAGTCCGACTTATTATGGACCACAGGGGACTTTTTATCTGGGCAATGATAGCATGAATGAGAACATATTTTTCACCCTGAAAAAACATCTTGACAAGATCAATGATCGGATGTTGAGTCATAGTTATTTCCAATTTCAGTGTAGAGTGATGATACACCCAAACTGACAAAGAAGTCTAATAAGTTCAGGATCTTAGCCGGATCCTATGGGCCAGTAGATAGGTTCCAAAAATTACCCTTTTCTTTGGCTTGATGATATTGCCACAAAGCTTGAACCTTGTGGGTTGATCATGGAAATGGATTTTTGTAGTGTATGAAAAATACCATAATTGACAGGAATTTGAATCTGGGGGACTTCCGGAGGAAAGACTGAGATGCAAAGTCTTAAAGTTCTGCCTCTTGTGGTAACCAACTGAGAGCTCCACAGAACATGGTTCACTTTCCAGTGCCTACCGGTGATAAAACCATGAACTTAGTGTTGAGAAGAACTCAAAGTAGGAGGCATCATGTGGCAAGGAGGACAGAAGACCGCAGATGTGTGATTGGTTCAAGCCATTGTTGAATCTCAACTGAGTTAGCTTGGGTGGGATCAGTCCTGTACTTAGCTGATGGCTTGTGGTAGCAGATGCTACTATAATGCATTTCAGTACAATCACTGCAGAACCTCCATGCGCTCTGTTATCAGAATGAGTAGTATTGGTATTTTTCCTTTAAAAGAAAAAATTACTATTGGTGTGAAGTGTGTTTCCGATAGTATGACGACATATTTGGCAACTATTAATGCTTCTAGATCCTATCCTATCCTCAGCGAGTCCATTTATAATCCAAGTAGCTGTTTTTAGGAATCTTGCCATTAACAGATTTTGGTGATTACTTTTTTAAGAAGCCCTATCAGGTGACCTATTTGCTGAACAAGAAATTCAATGTTGGATGAAAGCAGTTTGTGCTATGAAAGTCGTTCTCGATAGCCGCAGCATAAGACCGCGGTCGAGAATGAGGATAGGCATCGGAAACTCTATTTGATCTCTTGGAAAATGACGAGAAATTTACATCACTCTCAAGTCAAGGGAAGCAGTCCGTTTTTTCTTATTCTCGAGGAAGTGCCAGTCTCATATCAGGTTTCTGTTTCCTCTCTAAGATTTATTTGTAAACCCTGCATCCCCCAAAGTTAGCCGGATGGCCAAATTGGCAAGAGCACAAATAGCCGGTTTTTTCTGTCCTTAGGTCAATCAACAGTCCTATGATCCTCTGCGCATTTAACGCATCGGAAAGGTAGCATACTCTTGTAAGTTATTTTTAGTGTGACCGTACTGTTGACAGGGAATACAATGCTCCAACCCAGGAGACTTTTTTGGCGTTTCAAAGGTAACCCCGGAGTTCGGGATATTTTTCAGGGTAAATATTTCGATTTTGTTATCCTTGAACTAAAGATTTACAAAAAATTTCGATAATAGTTCATTCGTCATTCGATGTCTTGCATTAATTACTCTCCGGACTGCATGACCACTTTCCTCAAGCTCTCTTTTGGTTAGCTTGATTGGAAATGAAAACTGCAATTTTTCAGCACAATCCTATAATCCCTCTCGTGTGATCAGTCACATTGTGTTGACGGGGTAGGTCGATTACCCTTTCGTGTATATGTCTACCTCTTTAGAAAAAACTGTATTTGCTTAGGGCTAAATTTTTAATATTGCTGTCACTTTTATTGACTACCGTTCCTAGAGTCGCATAAAATCTAGTATTATCAGCAGAGGTTTAACTGTATCCTTTCTACAAGTTGTATTAACAGAATCCTTCAATGTCCTGGTAACGATTTGTTAGAAGCAATAACAACAAACGATCAGACCCTTTCTGCGAACGCAATACTGATCCATGGTACGAAAGCGAACTACGAGTCTCTGATGTCTCAGTTTTGCTATGAAAGACCTTCCACTCACAGAATACAGCCTTCTCTAATTAGTTTGCGTCTTGACTGTTTTCTCAGAACAATTTTCCTCGTACTGATTCTTAAAGGGACCACGCTTTCTAGAATATAATACACTAGAAATACCAGTTGTCATTTCATCCTCATCATTTTGAGAAGATGCGAGGCCAATTCATAATAAATCTTCTCGGTGTAAGTTATAGGTTAGCCTAAAGTTTGTTCCAGAACTGAGAAAATAACATGCTATATAAGAATAAAAAAATAGTTATACAATACAAAATACAAAAAATAGTTATACAATAGTACCCTTAAAATAGTGTTATACGATATCCTACATCTTAAATAAACCATTTCCACACTCAAAAAAAAACAAATTAAAATATTCAATATAAATAGTAATACATAAAAAAACCTCGCGCAATTTTAACAGCTGATTTGTTCTATAAAGAATTTATAGTATTTAAGAATTAATCGTATATTAAGTTAAAAAATAAATCAACAAATTAAGCTCTATGTCAAATTAAATGTAAAATAGTTTTATGGCAAGGGTATTGGTCACACTGATAAAACATCCTTTGTCTAAATACAGTGAAATAGAAGCAAACAGCGCAATGTCGATTACAAGAATCCTTCTGACGTTGCAGAGGTAGTTTTATGATTATTTAATTGCCAATGTAACCCCAGTAAAAATATTTTGGCCTAACAAAATGTTCCTTGTCTCAACGATCCAGATTATATATACATATACCTTAATCACCAGTCTCTCTTTACTATAATACTAATACATAAACTCTAACTTGCTTAAGATTTTCAGCATAATTTCTTTTGTTAACACGTTTATCACTGACAATCGACTATAAAAACAACTTAGTACTTATTCGGCGAAATGTTTTTTTTAATTTTTTAAACCTTTTTTTCTTTTGAAGTGTCTTAGGAAGTGAGATTTGTTAATTATTTTTTTGCAATTTTTACTTTACAGTATTCATATGAAAAGAAACAATAGCACAATGATGTAATAAAGCATAAAATTAATATAGTTCAATACCTAATATAGAAGCAGGTAATTAAGTTCTAACTGATTAAGCTTGACAGTTATACTTTATTAACTAGTAATTCTAGAAGGTTATGATCTAAACAGTAAAAACACAATAATTGTTACTACCCAGTATTAAATTACAATAAGATGCATAAGTTAACAGTTGTATACATATTTGAATAGTGGTTTAATTAAACTACCAACCAGTTTCAAGAATTCAACTAATGGAGTTACTCAAACCAGTCTCTCTACCAGTTGAATACATATGGTAATTAATGATGAGCAATCAATCAAAATCATTATTTTTATTGACATTTTGTTTCTAGCTAATTAATTTTTTTAATGAATATTTATTTATTTATTTATTATTTTAATGTGTATAACCTTTGCAATATACAGAAGAAATTGTTATTTATAACCTTTTAAATATTGAGAAGAGAAGCTTGATTACTTTAGAAAACTCTAAAAGAAACAATCTTATATGGATTCTTGGAGTACAAGTAGGCATATGAATAAACCCATTAGGTCTTATTTAATGATTAAAAATAACTTTGGTATAAAGAACATAAAGCAGCTAACCAAGAAAATTACATGTACCAATTTATACTTTATATCTTATTATTACCATTCATTACATTGACATAGCAGATAAATTACCAAAAATAACATTACTTTAAATTCAACAACAAATATTACACAAAACCAGCCTTACCATGGGTTTATCCATTTCAACTCCTACAGGTAAAATATTTTTGTGACACTTTAAAATATATACATAATACAAGTGACAAAGGCATTGTCAAATACAAGTATATTTGGGCATTATTATGTTACTGATATATTCTGTATATAGATAGTTCTATTTTCCATCAACAAATTACAAGTCAATTTGTTTTGCAAAAAAATATGAAGTTATTTTATTAACTTCATATTACTTTCTTGGCCTTTACATATTCAAAATTCATAAGAAATACTTTTTTTAAATGCAGTATATAGAAATAACATCTGCAACTGATATACTTGTTAAATTACATTTACTCATGTTAAATTGGATAAAACACATTTGTCAACCTAGAATTACACTGAAAAACTCAATTCAATAAAATTCTAGTTTAGCTTAATGCGTACTTAAAAACAGTCATAGATTGCAGTAATACTGATAAAAATAAAAAAAACCAACCTAAAATACATAACAATGACATATTTCAACCAGGGTTACCATATGACGTATATAACAAAAATAAAATTTTCAACATCATACAGAAAACTAATAAAACACACACTGTACATGTAGCAAGCTAGGAGAATACAAATTAAAATCTAGTAACTACATAATATACTACACTAGACAAATTGGATATGCATGAACATTCACTGAGCCACAAAGAACATAATTTTGACATTACACACTACATCAGAATTAAATGTTGCTAATCCTCATAGAAATAAAATACTCAAAAACAAGGCAACATACAACATTTACACATAATACATAACTGCTATATTATAACACATTTGATAAATATGAAATTTAAAAATACATTAAATACACTTCTTAAAAAAAAAAAACACTGTATAATAAGCCAACAAAAATCAAACAAAATACACAGAGTATATTACATTTGATTACACACAAAGTTTCTTAAACTCTTTAGGTAGATGCTATTAGCAACAGTGTTATCAGTAAATTCACTAAAGAAGATGTTACTAACAAGCTCAGAAATATCTTTTAAAAAATAAATTCCATGTAATTTGAAAGTGTGTCATTTATAATTTTCTAATGGTTTTCAGATGAATTGGAGCAAAAAAAATCCTGTAGAAAATGTTTACTAGATTATATATGCAAGGTATAATAAAAAAATATAGTAAATGCTGCTGTCAAAAATCATTTACAGACTATATAATAATCATCCTCACAGGAAGCAATGAGTCTAATCTTAATAACACATGTCACAACTTTAAACTTGTTCATAGTAGTCAGTCAGTTACATTTATCAGTAATTACATTTTAAAGTGAGTTATAAATCATAAATAATGAAAAATGCATTAAAATAAAATTTTATTCCAAATTGTAAAAGGTGCTAAAAACCAACTGAAATATTAAAATTAGTTTTGTAATAATGCTACAATGAATATGAATTTGGTTTAAAAGAAATTTGAGTACTTCCTAATGGTTATGAATCAGTTGAAGATAAGGAGAAATTGAGATATCCTTCATCCTGAAATATTCAAGAGAATTTTTACATGTATAATAAGCAAAATGAATAGGTGAAATTGACATAATGATTGACTGATACAGGAACTAGAATATTATAAGATATTATTAAAGTGTTTAAGAAGTTTGTTTGTTGAAAATGTCTTGAGAATTAGGTAATGATTTTATCTTTTACCATTGTAATACTTCATATTACTGATCATTTCTGGTTAGGCAATTTTATCAAATAAAAACACAGTCTCACTCATCTTATTCGCTTATCTGGTAGTTGTAACTTCTGGCTCTTTCACTAAGTCAAAATGCCCATGAAATGTAAGCATTTTGAATATTCAAGGCATTAAAGCAGAAGACATTCTTGAAAAAGAAATTCTAAAACTTCTTCAGAAAGTAGCAAGATCTACAAGACAAGTGTGCTGAAAGAAAGGGGATATTTACAATTATTCTAATATGAGTATTCTGAAAACCTCAAGATATCCCGAGCAGCTTTCAAGATTCAAGGTGTGTAGGTAGCAACTGCCCTTGTTTATGTGTAAGTGTAGTCTTATACAGTCTTAGGTCGACCATACTTATGTGGTTAATTGAAACACAACCACCAAAGAATACCAGTATCCACAATCTAGTATTCAAATCTGAATAAAAGCAACTACCTTTATTAGGATTCTAACCTGAGAACTCTCGACTTTGAAATTAACTGATTTACAGTGACGAGTTTTACCACTAGACCAAACTGGCTGTTGAAGAAGCAAGATGTATAGTTCTTAGAGACAATCATGCAGTGCTTTTTCCTTGTGAATCTCAAGCCAAAAACATATCATGATTGTGGAATGAATATTAAACCATTAAACAGCATATACTTAACTTTACTCTATTAAACACTAACATACTTTTACAAGTAATGGACTTGCACAAAGCTGGAGATTATAATAGCACCAAGTTGAGTTTATAGTGGCTTTCAATTCTATTTATACCTAATTTCTTGACCTGAAGTCGGATCTTATGAAATTTTAAATTTGAATTTTCCTAAACTTTACTAATAAACATAAAAATCTTTATATTATGAGGAATACCAGGATGAATGTAAATGTAGGAATATCAGATAAAATTTTGTTTATAATGGTGTCTTAAATGGAATGATTATAATGATTTAAAACAATATAATGTACTGAATACTATAAAGTAAAAATACAACAGAAAATAATCTAATATTGGTAAGAAATGATTTTAATGGAACAATGATTATTCATTATAAAAAAATATATATATATAATAATAATAAAAAATTGGATATAATTTTCATAGAAACATTAATTTTTGTGCAATATACAATCTAAAAATTATTTATAATAACTGTAAACTTATTACACAAATTAAATAATTAATACTTGTAGCAGAATATAAACTATTATTGATAAATGAAGATTTAAAAATTAAAAATGTCCATTCTAAAAAGGGAATATAATTAGAATTATTAAGGGAATATTAATGAGAAAAAAGGTAGAATTGCAGAACATAATGAATAAAAGTGGAATGTAATTACAACACATTTTATATCTTATTAAATGGTGATAATTTGCATTAATATTCTGTAATTGGTCATTTTTCCATTTTAATGCAATTTATAAAACAAGGAAAATTAATTTTAACAATATTTATATAAGCAGCACGTTGAAAGAGTACCTGTTAATCAAGGAATACAATTTTCTTTAAATGTATCTAACAACACCTTTACACATTTGAATTTAGCGCTTACTTAACTTGTTACACTGTCTTTAGACAGGTTCGTGCGTTCATATTATGAAGGGTTATCTTATTGAAAGAGTGCTGTTGTGTTTCAGTTAAACAATTTTGTAATTTAACTATTTTAATAGAATGTCTTCCGGTATCGGTTACGTACCAAATATTCAGTCACAACTTCGATATATTACAACTTGGTTTCATGAGTGGAGTGAAATGCAGAGAAATGATTTTCTGCCAATACTTGCTGAAAAGTTCGGCGGTAAAGGTTATGTTAATGGTTTATTACCAGGCATGGATAATATTGGAAATCTAGAAGACAGACCATTAAGTTTATTTCAGTGTCGTGTAAAATTATTTAGAGAATGGTCAGAAAATTGGGGACAAGCAGAAATAGATCAGTTATTGGGCCATATTAAGGCAATGGATCCTGATTTTTTGAAAAGGTATGAAGAAGAGATTTCTTCTACTGGTGTAAAAATACAAACAGATTGTGAAAATGATGTAGTGACCGCTGAACCTATTGAAATGGATGGTAGTTCTGCAGGCGATGTAAGTGTTGAAAATGCAGCATAAAAATAAATTAATGGCATTATTTTATGAAAAAGTAATATAGGGAGAAACACTATATTACTGTTTATTCTTGTAATTGATAACATTACAAAAGTTGATAGCAATTTATGTTCAGGTAGTAATGTGTAAAAGATTAAAAATTAAATTTTTTATTCAAAAGTTGAATTAATTTCATGGACTATACAAGAATGTAAATGTATAATACTATATATGAAAATATTACAAGTTAATTATTTTCCTAATAAAATATTAATTTGATTTGAAATATAGAACAATTACAAAATAGTGTGGCAAAAAATGTAGCAGTTTAAAACTATGAATGAACCACATTATGTATAATGTAGTTCTATAAATAGTAACTATAAAACTAAATTATTATAGGTCTTTTTCTTAGCAAGATGATAATATTAACCTAATATTTGGTTCAGTTTGCCTTTGTGATTTCATCAGTCATGAAATAATTATCAAAATAAAAAAAAGATG
>JAAAKQ030278032.1:0-10501 GCA_010016005.3 Zanna intricata | reverse complement strand
TACTTGAAATGTACGGTCGTTCATGTAGTTGCTAAGTAGTATTGGCAGATTGCCACGAATGCCCCATTCATGTAATTCAAGCATTATTCCATGACGCCAGGTCATGTCGAAAGCCTTCCGCAGGTCAAAGAAGACTCCGACACAAAGTTTGCTTGTTAAAAAGCTATTATATATAATATTCACTATATTAATCATTTGATCGGTTGTCAGTGATATTATCGAAAACCTGCTTGGTATCGAGAAATGAGGCTTTCTCTTTCTAAGTTCCAAACGAGTCGATTGTTTATCATTTTTTCAAAAAGTTTTCCAATAGTGCTTGTCAATGAACGTATAAAAATTGTTGTTTACCAAAATTCATTTTCATTTATTGATCTTTTTGAATTATTTTTCATACCACAATAAACATTTTTTGTGAATTCATTTTTTTAAGTTTTTTTTTTAGATATGTTTTGGAAAATGTTATTATAACATTAATTAAGGTCAGCAAAAAATATATCAAAACAAATTATTTTTAAATATGTCAATGTTTTATAAATGTAAAAAAAAATCTAATTTAGAAAAATTACTTGGGTCATTTTTTCTTGAAGCAAGAGATTATTCTATCATAGTGAATATTTCATGACTGTTTCTGTTCAGGTTGAAAGAATTTTGTTCATTAAAAGTTTTTTCATAGAATAAAAGGTCTTTTAGTAGATTTTATTTTTAAGATTTGGCTGACTATATTTTAACATTAGCATTTTAACAAGTTATAATCAGACTATTCAGACTGAGACATGGGAAGGTACCCTACCTGCTTTATTAATAAAATGGCTTCTTTTTTTAATTTTGAAATTGTGTATTTAGTTTATTTTGAAAATATTTATGTCACCATTTATTTCTGTAACTTTGTTGAACAAATTCTTTATTTTTACTCTATTCTTTACTTTTGTTGCATTTCTAGAGTGATAAACAAATCACAGCCATTCAAACGTTTCAAACATTCTTTTAAGAAAAAGTTGTCATATGACATTGGAATTTGATGACTGGCAATTTTGCATCATCAAATCAAGGTAAAATCAAATACTTCTTGAACCTTTCTTGTCCTTTGTCTTGAAATATTAACTGTAATACCACCCTGTTGGAAGCAGATAAAAGAACTTAACTTTAGAGTTCTTAATGGGTTCCAGCTAGAAGACAACTGGAAGATCAACAAGAGGGTTAGAGGTGAGTGACTATCACTTGAAGGAAATGCAGAAATAGTTGACTAAGAAACAGTAATACCTGTTTTGATTAAAAGTACAAAGTTCATTTGTAATACCGGTATTAATTATCATTAAAAAAAAAATTGGGATTATAGCATGAAATAAAGAAAAGCAAAAATAATATCAGTTATATTGTTTAATTTATCAAATTCTTCATCTCAAAAAATTTTGTTACATAATAGATAAATTGTAGTATGCGCACATTTCTCTTAGTAAATACCCAGTTGATATTAATTTTCTGTCATTCACGATGTAACATATTTATTATGGTTATAATTGCTTCCTTAATTTTTTCTTTGTGATTCAGATCATGTAATTTTTGCAAGTAAACAATATTATTAATGTAGCCTCACAAAAAAAAATTACAATGGAAGTTGATAACGTCTTGGAAGCCATGATATAAGATATTTTCTGCTTATCTGTCTATCCGCAAATTTTTTATTTAAAGCCTGGTTAATTATAAATGTATTAAAATGGTACATTTCCATACATCATTCTGTTGAAAATAAATTTGATGCATTTTTTTGAGTTCACTGGTTGAGAAAATCAAGTCATTTGACAAATCAATAAACATATCCATTAATAGTCTTTTCAGCAAAGATAAAATGTATAATTACCCCAAAAATATTAAGATTTAAACACCAAAAATTAACTTAGAGATGGATATTTTGATAAAAATTTCATGAATTGCCTATTAATACTTCCATTAAGGTGAGAAGTCATAAGATCAGAAAAAATAATGTTCTTTAAAAATAACTTTTTTTAACTAATTTTCGACAGCAAACTAGAAATTTTTTTCTGTATTTGATGATTTTATTTCTTTCCAACAGCTGAATTGGGCATATAAATAAATCAACCTATTACTTACAAGACTTCTGTTTGAGAATACATTCTATTTATTTGAACTGATTGAACTCATATATTGTTTACATATGCTGGTTTCTTCTTCTCTTATGTATGTTGAGCTAAACTTATTGACTTCAGTTCAGCATGTCACAAAACACACTGTGGTTTTTTGAACCAAAACCTTAGTAATCAAAAAAATAACTCAGTAGCAATACAGAGACCGATGCTGGCGTTAACATGGGTGTTACATAAACTTTAGGGTTGAAACGTTTGGCTCCCTCCCCTCCTTGGACTAAAATTCCAAAAACTTGTTTTTTTTTTAACTTTTCCCCTGAAACTGTCCCACGGTCGAAACTGATATTCCTTTATAGCGTTAATCCCGAACAGTGTGATAAATTATAAAAAATGTGGGGTGTCGGGGAAAATCCTAGAATTAAAATTTTATCGTCTTCGAGAGCGTGCAAGCCGTTTTTCGACATGCGAGCAACTTTCTTTACTTATCTGTGACCTATGTTTTTTATTGGTGCCTCCCCTTCAGAAGACTCCAATATTTATTATACGCTTTTAAACCGATCAAGTGATACGAAAAATTTTGATATACGGGTTTTTTTTTTGGATAATAGTGTATTTTTTTGAGGCCTACACATAATATAAGGTAAAAGGAAACCCTACAGCGCAAAATTGATTAGAATTCTTTAGGTTTAGTATCCTTTGAAACCCTCGGAAATGTTATAAAAATTGAGGAAGGGCCGCCTCCGGGGGGAGGGTTCACCTCTCTAAATAAGCGTCTCAGCAACAAAACAAAAGACGTTTTTTGTCGGGGATCAAAGAAAACTTAAGGGCACATGGTCAGCTCTTCCCTCCAACTAACCGAGGGGGCTGAGGATCCGAATAAAATTATTTAAGTCGGCCCCCCCGAGCACAAGGAAGCCTCCAAGCGAAATCTCCAAGAGATCTTTTTTATTCCCCGATTAACGAATGTTTAGGACAAAATAAGTAACCAAACTTTTGTGTGACCAAAATTTCAAAAAGCTTAGTTTTTTTTTAATTTTTCGGCCGTCTGAATTAGATCTAAAAATAAACCGAGCAGAAAAATCCGAAATCTTGAAATTACCTCCCCGGGGGGTTTTTCGCCCCCCCAAAAATTCAGTGCGAGTACAAGGAGTCGTCTGAACGAAACGTCACGGGGAAACCCTTATGTAGAGCCCGCAGAACTTCTTGAGACTCACGGAAGAAAATTCTGCCCCCGCCCCCCATTGAGCTTAGAATTCAAAAAACTTTTGGAGTAATAGAAGGTATAAGGAGATCCTACAGCGAAAAATTGATTAGGAATCTTTTTGTTTAGTATCGTTTGAAACCCTCGGAATCGTTATAATAATTGGGGAATGGTCCTCCCCCGGGGGGTTTTAACTTTTTAAATAAGCGTCGGAGCGAAAAACAAAAGGCACCTCTTTTGTTGGGGATCAAAGGAAACTTGGGGGCCTATGGCCTCCCTCCAACTAACCGACGGGGCTGTGGATCTAAATAAATTTTTTTGAGCTGACTCCCAGAGCCTAATAAAGCCTCCGAACGAAACACTCCAACAGACCTTTTTTATTCCCCGATTAACGTATATTTAGGAAAAAACAAGAAACCAAAGTTTTGTCCGACCGAAAGTCCGACAAAGCCATTCTCGTTTTTTCACGAGATTTAGGGATCCACTTTATCCCCCATAAGGAAGTCTCGGAACGAAAAAACACAATGGGCCTTTTTTATTCCTGGTTTATAGAAACTTGAGGGAAAATGAGAAACCCAACTTTTGTGCAACCTAATTTCTGAAAAAGCGAATTTTAGTACATAGTTTAAGCCATAAGGAAGTCTCAGATCGAAAAAATACAAGAGGCTGTTTTTATTCCCCGTTCGAAGAAACGTAAGGTAAAAAAAAGAAACCGAACATTTCTGCAGCATAGAGTCTGAAAAAGCTAATTTCTACATTTCCTTTACCTGTAAGTTAAGAAATTTCATTCACTCCTGATCTATTCACCCGACGTTGCTAGAGTCCGGCAGGCCTAGGACGCGAGCTTATAATATTATAAAACACAATTCTTGATCTCCTGTATAGAAATTTTGGCAACTATCATAAACAGTGTGCATGATAAATTGTATGCACTGTTTTTTTTTATAACATTACTGAGAGGAGACAACGTGTATAATTCTTTCTTACGAAAAAGGGTACATTTACATGTTCCTTTTCACTACCAGTTCTGTTTTTTTATTTGTTTAGTAGCTTGTTGGTGCTTTGACGCATGTAAAATATTAGTGGAATATATATACAGGGTGAGTCCTTATCCGTAACTTATGTAATTTAAAATATTTGGATGAAATATCACGCGAATTTTTATAAGTTTGGTGAGAGCAATTAAGAACTTTAGTTGTTCTAATGAATGATTTACTGAAGAAAGCAATAGAAAACTCGTCATATTCCCTGATTAGTCTGAAACGAAATGTTTTTTATTCTTAGGAATAACGGTAAAATTTCCTGATTAACTAACATCTTAGCATATTTCAAAGTTTTATTATGGTACCGAACATATATATATAAATGACTGCAATTTTTACGCTATATATATCAATTAGTAATCATAAAATATTTTGATATATTGATATTTATTTCATACATTTTGTTATATATATATATATATACATTAATTACATTAATTGTTTCATAATCGTTTATCTTCACCGTGAAATTCATAACAAAATCTCTTAATTTATATTTTAAAACTCACCTAATTTTTTGACATCCTTTTGTTATAATTTATTACGAACGCTCTATTCATACTTTCTTCTTTTGTTTCTCATAATTAGAAATATCCTTTTAGGTGTGAAATGAGGTTAGAGAACTGAGAGTAGTAAAAAGAAGAATTAATTACTATTAAATATATCTAAACAAATGTAATTTTACTTTTTTGTTGAATCTAGAACAAAGAAAAAAAATGTTCGTTTCATTAATTAGTTTTGAAGAACGTGTGGAAATGTGATGGTTAAGAATAAAGGAAAAAGGAATAAAAAAGAAAAAAGACACAATAGTTTATTGAAACAGATTATTTTTGTTGGTAAAACACATACTATTCTATTATTCATAATGATGAAACAGGAAGACTGTATTAACAAAATTCTAGACACAGCAGAAGGAACGCTATGAAATCTAGTTCACTGTTACATCATTAGAAAAAAATAAACCATAACGAAATAATAAGTTTATAAAAGATACTAATATGGTTTCAATATAAACTAGATTGAAAATAAATAAAAAATTAACAGAAGTTTATGATTTGTTAAAATACTTTTTTCTAATATGTTAATAATGTAATAATAATAAAATTAGAAACATTTATCACTTAGAGACAAATTTACAACTGTGGTAAAAATAATAATAGTGGAAAATATGTAGCCTACATACGTAATATATACGATTTAGTAATGTAAATGGAATAAAAAATTAGTGTAACAAAAAAAAAATTTTCTAGTTCTGTGTTGGTCTCAAATTAACTGTGTTATTGAACACCCCCCTTATGATTATGTGCTAAACGTATATATGTGTAATTCAATACAAAGATAATCGATTATTCATACATACTATTTGAATCAAGACATCGTACACTACACTACCTAATCTATATGAATCGGAATAACCTTGTATCCTTTAGGCAAAATATTAATTCTATATAAGCTCGTGTTCAGTTTTCTCTCTATTTGATATTAAATTATTACAGTTTTTCTATGAATGCATAATTGAGTATTCATATAACTGTAATATTGTATATATATATATACTCGTATATACATCGTATACGCCAATGTACCTCGCATATCCATGTAAGACCCATACCCAGGTTTGAAAAATTGAAAAAATTATTAAAAAAAAAAAAAAAAAGTAGCTTTTTACATTTTGAATTCAGTGGATAACAATGGAGATGGATTTAAGTTTAAAAACATGTTAAAAAGACATAAAATATTTTCTGTTATCACAGACCATTGGAGTGGGGATGGGCAAAAGATTTTTACAGTGGTTTGAGTCTTATTTATATAAGAAATAGAGATGGAAACTCCCATTTACTTATTTATAAAGTAAGATACGGCTAAAAAAAAAAAAATATGTGAAGTAATTTTTTGTGAAAGGGTTGAATATTAAATAATTTTTTTGTTTACCTGCTGATTTTGATAAAAGAAAAACCTTCAACTTATGTAAGACAAAGTTGTTTGCTGTAAGTGCCCCGGTCAAGATTTAAAAATTTATTTCGGCCAAAACATCCCCAATCCTTTTTCTAATATTTGCAAAAATTTTAAAATTCTTACCTCTCAAAGCTACTACCTACCTACCAAGTTTTAAAAAAATCGGTCCACGGATCAAGATTTATAAGACCCAATAAAGGCATACATACATTTCCATTAACGTCCATCTAATAAAAATACATTTTTTTGGACTTGAAGCATTGAAGTAAAAGATACTTACACAAGATACTTACATAAATATTAAAATATTTTATTTTAGAGTAATCTTTATTAAAACAAATAAATCTATTACCTACATGTACATAAAATGATCCAAATTTTTTTTTCAAAAAAATCAGTACTCTTATTTAAAATTTAAATGGTTTTTGTTATTTTGTTCTATCCCCTTTTGTTTAACTACGTTTTAAAATGTTTTTTGAACATTTACACTTAATATATAGAGCTATCAAGAAATGTCTACAGTATTTTTAACTACAGACTCAGAGCCTAAAATATAGAAAAGCTTTTAGAAATTTCCTTCTTTTATTTTAACCTTTATTGAAGGGAGTGTTAGATATAGAGAAAACACTTTTTAAAGAAATCTATGAATATTTTTAGAAAAATCTGTTGAAATCTATTCCCCAAATATAAAAAAATATATTATTCTGAGTTTCTTTTACTCTAATTTTTATTATTAATAACGAGGAAAGTCATATAATACTTTGCTAGTTTTTCCTTTCACTTTCTATAAAAAAAAAGGTGGGGCGTGGATTTGTTTATCGTATGTGCACACATTTTTATTTTAGCTGGTACTGGCGCAGACTGGACCAGTGGTGGTGTGCTGGTGGCTACACACTGTTCCGTCCACGACTATCTTCTGCTAGAAGCAGTCCATTTTCAATTAATTTACAGATTGTTAAATTTAATTTTAAGAGTAATTATTTTTATTTATATTCTATATTTTTATTTTCTTATTATTATTATTTATTAATAACAAAAGGGAATTTAGTTAATATTTAGCAGTACATGAAATTTTTTTTTATTTAGCAGGAGAGAGTGGTTGGTGCGCAACAACCCAGCGCATCACGCGGTCCTCTCTGTACCAGTAACGTGGTTCGCTTTGCGCGAATAGCAGCAGCTGGACTGGCAACTAACACAACCTCACACTAGCACACGTAAGATAATCGAACAAAATGGTGTTCAAAGCTATTTTAAATATAAAAACACCAAAATATTCACTATACACTTATATCTCTTAATTAAAACATTTCTGTAAAATAATTAATATTGTCACAAACATGAGGATACGAACACGTCAAGGATCCAGGGAGCAGAACTCCCTGGCTAGACGGTTGGACGAGCGAAGCGACTCTGACCGGCTGGTTTATAGTAAATGAATAGAAATATTAATCCTCCGAAATTAACAACTTCTGTAATTGCTAGTGGAATATTGTATTAAGTTATGTTATTTGAAGCATTTCAAAGGTAAGAATAGGAGCCAGACATCAAGACAATGCTTATTGTTTTTTTCGAGGTGAGAGGAATGTGAATTTGGCGTAATTCAAACAAAGCCAGTCGATAAAAAAGGTTATTTTTTTCTAGCAAATAATGACAAAGTAGGTATTTCCGCTATATAAAATTACACATAGTCAGTTGTAAGAAGTGTTCAATGAAAATGATATATTTGGTATAGTACGTATTCACCGAAGAATTTATAATCTACCTTATAATCGTTTGAAAGTTTTGCTGTGGATAAGTACTTTATTTGTTTACTTATATCGTGTATTATCATGAGTTACAATTTTTTAAAACTAGAATAAATTTTCAGAGAGAGACACATTATTGCTCTTTTGCAACTTAAAGTGATATCTTGTCCGTACGATTTATTATTTTTTTTATTTTTTTTTTTTTTACGAAAAGTTACCTTCTGAGTTATATTGATTAGAAGCAGTACCCTAAGGAACAACCGGTAATTGAACTATATTACAGTGTTTATACTGATAAGGGCCATTTTGTATGTTCGTATAAAAACAAATATTTTACATCTATCTTCTAATTGTATAACTGAATGTTATAGAAAAAAATTCCAGTTTCATTGATATTGTAATTATACTTTTGCCCTTTATTTATTGTTGTTATTTTATTATTATAATATAAATAATAATATTAATACACCCACATATTTTTAATGTCTTAACCTCATTCAAGGACAATACTATAAGTTAATTAGTAGTCTATACAGAAAAGTCAATCTGTAAAAGAAAGTTCATTAATTTTCCCTTATTTTTTCTTTTATTTAAACTCAGAATAATCTTTTTAGTAGTAATTGTAAGATTAATCATAATATAAAAACGTATTGCCATGTGATTCCTCAAGCAGAAAAATCCGTCGTTAGGAAGTCGTCCTCTGTCGATTGCGGATAGGGCATACGAGAGCTACCCACGGGTTCCTTATATCAGGAGAGAATACACCATTGTGCGTAAGATGCGACTGCCGCTTAACTGTTCGTCATATCTTCATTAACTGTGTCAATCAAGATAAGTTTTGTGGCCTTATGTCACAGATTTAAATTACCTTACAATATTCGCCAGATTCTAACAAACGACAACACAGTGATAGATAGGGTTCTCGGATTCTTGCGACGTGTTAAAATTGTTAAAAAAATTTAAGACGTACATAGTTTTTTCTCGTTATCTTTTAAGGGGATTTTTACACCCCTTTCGGATTTTTAACTTTAAATAGATTTTTTTGTTTTTTTTTTTGTTATCCGTTAAGGGGCCTTTTACACCCCTTACGGATTTTTAATAACCCCTTTTTTGTTTTTATTTTAGTTTTAATTTTATTTCATTTTATTTTTTAGATTATGATTGTTATATTAGTTTTAAGTTTTACATAGTTTTCTCCTGTTGATATTAGTTTTAGTTATATTTTTAATCTTAATCTAGTTTTAGTTTTTAAGTTTTAAATTTTATTTTTTGTGTGATATTAGTTTATGTTCTTTTGACCTGTGATATTAGCTTTAGTTTTAGCTTTAATTTTAAGTTTTATTTTATTTTAATCTAGTTTTAGCTTTTATTTTTTAACATTTTAATTTTATTTTCTGTGATGTTAGTTGTAAGGATTTAATGAAATTTATTTATTTTTTTTTTTTTAAATTTAATTTTTTTGTTTTGTTTTAATTTTTGTATTTTGAATATATATATTTTATTTTTTTCTTTCATTACCAATAGGCATTTGATTTGGGCGATAATAACGCCTTAGCGTTGTTCGCTGTTAAAAAAAAAATTATAATAATATAAAAACACAAACTCACACAGAAACTTATATATATATATATATATTTCAGAAGTATGCCTACATTTATTACATATATGTGAACATAATATGATCCTTTTAAATCACCGGCCCTTACTGGTTACTAAAATGGTCGGTGATTGTTTAATCTAAAACAATGTTAATTAAGACAAAATAACTCAGTTCTCTGTACTTGAGTGCAGTTGATCACTATATTGTTTAAGAACGAGTATGTTAACTACATTAATAAGCGAATAAATTGGATTTAGTTTATCATAATTTTTATGCTTATAATAATATATAATTTTTGTTTTAATTAGACTAGTAAAACATCTATAAAAAAATATTAATTTAAATTCAGTAAAACAAAATTTACATTTATTTATATTTTTTACTCAGATTGTATAAAGATTTCTTGACTGAAACTCTATAGATTAACATTTAATTGACCGAGAGAAGTGAAGTCTGTTTTAAATTGATATTTTTACTTCTTTGTACAAGAAAGTATTGTAATCGCGAAAAATTTTGGTTTTCAGATTTCAACGGAAATATCCATTTTGACCATCCCTGAATCAATTTTGACTAGTTTCGGCTTGACGTCTGTACGTACGTATCTCGTATAACTAAAAAACGATTAGCCGTAGAAAGTTGAAATTTTGGATTTAGAACTGTTATACCATCTTGTTGTGCACCTACCCTTTTGATTGCAATCGACTCAAAAAAAAAAAAAGCCCAGAATCCTCCAAAAAAATTGGATGGTTCCACAGTTATATCCAAATAAAATGTGTGTTGGCCGGCCTCCGTGGCCGAGTGGTAGCGTCTCGGCCTTTCATCCGGAGGTCCCGGGTTCGAATCCCGGTCAGGCA
>JAAAKQ030277999.1:0-10501 GCA_010016005.3 Zanna intricata | reverse complement strand
CAAGACTACACTTCATTCACATCATCCTCTGAAGTAATACCTTACGGTAGTTCCGGAGGCTAAACAGATAAAGAGAGCCAGGGCTGGTGCCAGTTTAGAGATCACGTCCTCTGCTTTAAAGGAAGTAGGTTGCTGCAACTCCTGCAGCAACCTATGCATAAGACGCAGTCATTGGCGTTCTGCTGAGCACAATTTTCTTAGCTTCAAAGTAGCTGACCTTTTGTATAGTCTTAATCTCTTGTATAGCTATTTCTTGCTTATAGATAGGACAATTCTGAGATCTCACAGAGTGGTGTTTATGAAAATTTACACAGACAGATAAATCCTTGCACTTGTCATCAGGATGTAATGTCTCACAATAAACACAGATTTGTTTCCTTGTACAACATGTCGCTGCATTCCGAATCTCTGATATCCAAAGCACCACAAAGGAGTCTTGATAAATGGACATATATCCTACCTGTGGAATTCAGCCTTTATTTTCTCTGGACACTTCGCTTATTGAAAGTTAAGAAATGCAATGTAAAGAATAGAACTTCTCCATTGCAATGTGTGTTTAATCGACAACACGCCACAACTCTTGTTCATGAAGTTCCTTTACTCAACAAATTCCTGCACAAGACTAAATTCTTTAAGGTAGTCAGCGTAGTATAGGGTGCAACTCCAATGTCCAATTTTTTTGACTGCCGCAACAAACGTCGTTGACAGTTTCTACACACAGTTCAACAGCAGTTGGACTCTATGACTGGTCCTCCAGCAGCTTTCGTGATGCCTTGAGCCATCACGAATGGACTAATCTTGCCAAAATCCCCTTCTTTCCCTTTTATGACTAAATATTTCGGTATTCCTGCACTATTTTTGGTCAAAACTGGGTTCGATCTGTCTTTTCTAGACCCAACCCTTTTGTTGACTCAACACTTTTCCTTCGTTCTGTTTGCAAAGACAAAGGCTCTCCAAGACAAACGTTTTTATGTGTACCCTCTAACACAGAATGTGTGGAAGTAGAAATTTCCATATATGAAGTTTTATCAGTCAAGATGTCACAAGGTACAGAGAATTAGATCTTACGTTAGGTTTTGATTTTGGCTTGGAACCTCGTCTTCTTGTTTAAACCTTGATTATGGTGTTTGTTTTGTCCAGAAGCATGCTTTCTAGGATTTCGAGTGACATTAGATGCTTTTCTGTTTGGTTGAATCAATCAGGTTTTTTTTTTGTAGTGGAAGTATTCAAAGATTTGTGATGTTAGTCAGCTTGCGCTCATTCTGAGGATGTGTCCGTAGAACTTGATTCTTCTTTGTTTTTCTGTTTTTTAGTACAGAATTTCGTTTTTGATGTTGATTAGTTTGTTGTTTTGGAATTTGGGGCTTAGGATTTACCTTTCTTTGATCTCCAGTCTTTAGATTGGGTCATAGTTGCAGATGGATAATGTTTCGGTTGCATTCAGAGCTTCCAGTTTGTTTACCATGTTGTATTTTTGCATTCCAGAATAGATTTTTTGTTGTAGATGCTTTCATTAAGTTGAAAGGCTAATGAGAGTTTGTTCCTTCTAGTTTGCATTGCTTTTTTTCATGAGGGCATTCCAGTTGATCCATTCTCAGAAATATTTAAATTCTTTTGCTATTTCTTCTTTTTTTCTCTAGTTTTAAGGTTCATTAGTGGGTTTTTATGTTTATCATTATTTTGGTCTTTTTGAAGGATTTTTTAGTATGGAGAAGAGGGCTTCTCGGTCTATTGAATCTTACACTTTTTGGAAGTCGATGAAAGTGATGATGTATGGCTTTGCTTTCGATTTTTGGTAGTTTATGGTATTTTTGAGGTTTAGGATTTGTTTTGGGTAGGATCGTCCTTTACTAAAGCCTTGGTACTCTTCGAGTTGCGGATCCATTTGGAGTTCTGCATTGTTTAGTAAGGCTTCAGAGTATCTTGTAAGTTACACCTACGAGTGAGATCTCGCTGTGGTTGCTGGAGTCTGTTTTAGAGCTTTTCTTGTGGAGTGGGTTTATAAGGGCTGTCTTTCATTGGGATTTTCTCAGTTATCCAGATTTCTGTGAAGATTTTTTGGAGAAATTCTAAGGCATTTTTGTTGAATTCTTTTCCAAAGTTTGGCTTTTATTTGGTTTTCTAATGGCTTTGTAATTTTTGAGATCTAATATAACTGTTTTTAGTTCCTCAGTATTGAAGGTTATGAATTGGGGTTGGATGTTTTTGAAGTGTTAAGTCCATTTTCCTGTGGGGTTTTCATCACTGAAAAGGTTTTCAAAGTACTTGGTTAGAATTTTGCAATTATCCATTTTTTTGTGGGCAATGTTTCCGTTTTTATCTTGGAGTTGGAGGGTTGTATTTGGTAAGCTTTCGTTTGAAGGTTTTATAAATGTTTCTCATGTTATTTTTTGTTAAGTCTTCATTGATTTGGGAGAGAAGGAAACACGTGGTGGCTCAAACGTCCAGACAGAGTCCTTTTGAAAGAAATATCTTTCCGCTCCGCCCTTTTTGTTCCAGATATATAACCGCCATTATTATTGTTGTTAATGTTGTCAAGTTGTCATTATTGTTGTTTTTTGGGCAATATCCAAGGCTATATGTAGCTATTCTATTGCTACATATAGCCTTTTTTAATAAAAATTTAATTTTTTAATAAAAAATTATCATTATTAGTTTCTTTCATTTTTTCTAATATATATCTTCAGTAAACCAACAAATTTTCTAACTAAACTGGTTTACTTTCAAAAAATGGCATTCGTTGAATTCTATAATGGGTTGATGACTATTGTTCAGTTAAACTGAGAGTAATAATAAACAGAAATAATTGGATGTTATTGGCTGCAATATATTAAAACGAGTTTCTGATAGGTGAGGGTGACAAAATTGGCTGCCTCCATGGCCCGAGTGGTAGCGTCTCGGCCTTTCATCTGGAGGTCCCCGGTTCGAATCCCGGTCAGGCATGGCATTTTCACATACGCTAAAAATCATTCATCTCATCCTCTGAAGGTGTACCTAACGGTAGTTCCGGAGGTTTAAAAAAAAAAAGGGTGACTAAATTGAATAAATCAACTAATTATATACTGAAATCAAAAGAATTTAACTAATGCTGTATGGTATAGTTATGTAATAATTATTAAATACTACTTTTGAAGCTATAATACCTATTTATTTAAAACGTTTAAGATACCTATTTGAACACGCCTAAGTGAACTATTAGGTGTCAATTTCGACATATGTAAATCATCCACGAAACAATCATTACTAATTTTGCGTATTTACAATATAGAATTTGGAGACGATTCACTGACAACACGTTATTCAGCGAAAACGATTGTGTTCGGTGTTTGATTTGAATTTACACAATATATTTCATTGTCGATACTATCAAGATACAGATGGTTTTATTACTATAACCGTCTGTGTGTTGCAGACGAATAACTGTACATTTATTGACTAATACTTGCCAAATATATTTTTTTAATACTCTAAATACCTCTTAGATTTTGTTAGAACTATCAAATGCGTAACTAAAACGTGGAGTAAGATTTATATTGAATAAAGTTTTTGTAAAAAGGAAAGGTTAACTACAATTTCAGAAAACATCCTCTTTGAATCGGAAAAGGCATTCACGGCGACAGAATAGTTCTTTTTGACCAGGACAGCTCGATCATGACATTTACGTGCGGCAGGAGGAAGTGATGATTTTGTTCGGGAATTGCTTCTTAGTTGTTAATTCTTATTGTTAGTTGAATTCTGTTTAATTTAATATAACTTTGCTATTACATTACCAGTTTAATTTTCTTTCATACTTATATTTTTAAAAAAGTTACGTTTTCGGTTTCGTTTGTTGGTTAGGAGTTTCCGTAATGGTAAGTGATATATTTCAGTTTTTTTGCTGAATCCAATAGAATAATTAACAAAACGTAGTGTAGTGGTTTCTATATTTTTTTTTATCTATTAATCATTACTTTTTTAAGTCTATTGAGTTTTATGATTCATGTAGGTTATCACATCTTTTTTTAATTTTCGGATTGTTTGGAATTATGATATTTTATGTTAATTGTATTTAATTGAAGACGGTGTTTTTCTGTTGGTTGTGGATAGAATTGTCTATGTTTGTTTTCCATATTTTTTTTTTTTTTAATTTGACACCTTGAATTTTGACTAATATCTTCATTTATAATTATAAGTTAATTTACTGTCCCATGAGAATTTTAACGGAGGTTTGTTAAATCAACTAATTGACTATTAATTCATTGCAGTATCTCATTTTGTAATATTGTGTTAGTAGGGTATCTTGCAATAATTCTAGGATAATCCTGACTGTTAAGTGAATGGTATCTGAATGAGCTGTATTAAGCAGTGTGATCTTTTTATTAAGGGTGGGAATAGAACCACACCCGACCAAGAAGCACAGAATTCAAAAATTTGTACAATTTGGTGAATTTGATGCTTGATACCAGTTCAAATAAGTTTGTTGAATATATCAAAAGTATAAACCTTAAGATAACTATCCTGTTCAAAGCATATACAATGTGTCATAACTAACTCTTCCTAAATTGTTATTTTTTAACAACTGCATGATGTATAAATGAACAATATAATTTCTCAGAAGGTTAATATTGAGCCTGGACCCAAGCGTTAATTTTTTATATTTATTTTTGAGACAAATTACCTTGCACAATACCACAGTGATGAATTCACAGTTTGAGAATCATGTGATCAAAGGCACTCCAGTATAGATTATTTAGTAGACTTTACTTTTGAAAAAACTGCACCATTTCTCCTCTCTGAATAGCTTCAATTGATTCCAAAACATGTACTATGAAAGATAATTAATAAAAAGATGAGAATGAAATTGTAATAGTTACTGTTGTAAAGTATTTTTTAATAGTGGATAGGAATATTGTCACAGCTGTTTTTATAGGGTGGATTGTAGTGACACATGGCAGCTGGTAGTCATTAATAGAAAACATTTGTACATTTGTGTATGAATGCACTAATCAACAAAATTAAATTTGTAATCACTCTTGAAGTTGGCATATTAGATAATTTTGGAAGCGCTCATTATGAGGAAATATTTGAGTTATAGTAAAAATAGTGTTTAAACCATTTTATATTGACAGTTGCTCACTTTAACATATAAAGGAAAATTATCTTTCACTTTGAACTTAATATGAAGTGTATTTTATTCTGATTATGGATATGAATTTGGAGAAACTATTTTAATAAGTTATTTATAATTCTTCCACTATTTACTCCTCATTTGCTTAAATTTCAATCGCTTGTATTATTAACAGTAAAATGCAGCGTAGAATAAAGATGATAAGAATCGTATTCCATTGTAATACAGGAGGTATAATAAAAAAATATCCAATAACCATTTTAGTTAGATTATATACTTTATTAAAAGCAACAAGGTTTTAATGTCATTTGCTCCTAAATTGTGAACTCATTGTAATTTTTTATTGTGAAGTATTGTAAAAAAAATGTTTAGTTTTATAGATTCATTCATCTGTAAAATAATGCTATTAAAACATTGAAATAATATGTTTATACTGAATTACCTTTGTTTAATTTCAGGCTGCAACATTACGCCCCTATTTGTCTGCAGTCAGGCATACGTTGACTGCAGCTATGTGTCTTGACAATTTTTCCTCTCAGGTAGTTGAACGACATAATAAACCAGAAGTTGAAGTGCGGTAAGGATAGAATTTTTATTATAAAAATTATTAATATATTCCAAGTTCTGAATTTGGAACACTTGAAAATGATCTCAGCTGATAATTCTGTTGGCAGTTTTGACTGTTTTCTTTTATGATTTTTAAAATAGTTGATATATTTTTATTTTAAAAAAGCTTATTTCCACATGGTGGGCAAGTTAGCCAAGTGGTTACCACTATTCTAATGTGTACCTTAGATTAAATCCAAGATATGATCATGGGCAGTGTTTGATTCACTTTTATTTGCCTAATGTTCAAAATAAGTTTAATTGAAATTCAATCTATAAAGATACATCAAAATGTTGGAAGTGGATGGATAAATCATATTTTAATCTGTATGACCTTTAGCCATCTGATTATGGTAACAATAATTTCAGATCAGATTATTGTTCTTGTTAAATAACCTATAGCAAAATTATTTTAATTCTTTTTTTTCTTTGCCTATTGAGATGTGAATGATTCTAAAGTGACATTTGATTTTCTTGTGATAGATCAAGCCGAGAACTTCTCTTGACACCAGTGTTAATTAGTCGTAATGAGAAAGAAAAAGTTCTAATAGAAGGTTCCATCAACTCTGTTCGAATTAGTATAGCTGTGAAACAAGCTGATGAGATTGAAAGAATTCTTTGTAAAAAATTCATGAGATTTATGATGATGAGAGCAGAAAACTTTATTGTTTTGAGGCGCAAAGCTGTAGAGGTAAGCAAAGGCTTTGTAAATTATTGACTTGTGATGTTGCCTATTATTTGGTTACTGTATAGTAAATTCATAGGTTTTCCATAATAATTATGAAAAATCTTTTCCATTTCTCATAAATGATTGCTCGAGAGATATGTTTTTATTGGATATTTATTTAACAATATACCTTATAGTAAATTTATCAGATATATCGTTATTATTAATGAACTATAAAATTGCATTTAATTGGATTAAGTTATAGTTTAATTTCAGTCACCATTTATTAGTGAACACTGCTTTATCAGAATGTGTAGCATATTTACTATTGTAAATATTAAAGTTAAGTAAAAAATGTGTAGGATGTAAATTCTTAATCTCATGCAATTGAAAATTTAATTTTAAATCTTCTCTTTTATAATTTAAATATAAATCTAAATCAATAAATGCCATGAATGTCGGTTTGTTTTTCTTTAATCTTCCTTCTACTATTATTAATCTGAGTATTAAAGTTGCTTCATTTGTTCCTATACTTTTCCTGAAACTAAATTGGTCTTCTCCTAACACTTCTTCCACTCTCCTCTCAATTCTTCTGTACAAAATTCTAGATAAGATTTTTGACGCATGAGTAGTTAAGCTAATTGTTCTGTATTCTTCACACTTATCTGCTCCAGATTTCTTTGGAATCATGACAGTAACACTCTTTTTGAAGTCTGATGGAACTTCCTCTTTTTCATAAATATTACACACTAGTTTGTATAATATAGTGTATAATACACTAAGCGAAACAGAAGCAATAGATATAGTATATTGCTTCTTTGCCTGCAGTGCACAGTAATTCTACTGGTATCCCGTCTATCCCAGGAGCCTTTCTGCCATTCAGATCTTTTAACGCTCTATTAAATTCAGATCTTAATATTGTATCTCCCTTTTCATCCTCTTTGACTTCGTCTTCTTCCTTAATAATACCAGTTTTTAATTCATTTCCTCCATATAACTCTTCAATATATTCCACCCATCTATCAACCTTTTCTTTCGTATTATAAATCGGTATACCATCTTTATTTAACGCATTCCTGGCTTTTTTAATTATGAACCACAAAATTCTCCTTTACTTTTCTGTATGCTCAGTCTATTTTACCAGTGATCATTTCTCTTTCTACTTCTGAAAACTTCTTTAATCCTTCTTCTTTCGCTAATTTGCACCTTCCTGTTTATGATATTTCTTAACTGTCGATAGTTCCGTTTACCTTCTTCATCATTAGCATTCTTGTACTTTCTACATTCATCCATCAGTTGAAATATAATATCTGACATCCAAGGTTTTCTATCAGTTCTCTTTGTTCTACCTAAGTTCGCTTCTGCTGATTTAAATATTTCCTTTTTAACATTCTCCCATTCTTCTGTATTTTCTACCTTATCGTTTTTACTCAGACCTCTTGCAAAGTCCTCAAAATTCTTTTTTACATCCTCTTTCTCAAGTTTCTCTAAATTCCAACGAACATCTGACACCTTCTTTTCAGATTTTTAAACCCCAATCTACATTTCATTATCACTAAATTATGGTCGCTATCAATGTCTGCTCCAGGATGTGCTTTGCAATCTAGGAGTTGATTTCTAAATCTTTGTTTAACCATGAGGTAATCTAACTGATACCTTGCAGTATCACCAGTTTTTTCCATCTGTATATTCTTCTATTACGATTTTTAAAATGGGTGTTGGCAGTTACTTAATTATATTTCATGCAAAACTCAATAAGTTGGTTGCCTCTTTCATTCCGTTTGCTCAGCCCATATTCACTCACAATATTTCCTTCCTTGCCTTTTTCGATGCTTGCATTCCAACCTCCAGCTATTATTAAATTTTCATCCCCTTTTACGTGTTTAACTGCTTCATTAATTTCTTCGTATACACACTCCACCTCATCATCATCATGGGCAGTTGCAGGCATATAGACGTTAACAATCGTTGTCGACTACGTTTTTATTTTATCTTATTACAATCACTCTATCGCTAAGATGTTTGAAATTCTCTACTCTCATCCTTATCTTCTTTTTCATTATGAAACCTATTCCTCCTGCCTGTCCTTTATTTGCTGTCGAGTTAATTATTCTAAAATCATCTGACCAAAAGGCGTTTTCCTCTTCCCATCGAACCTCGCTGATTCCTGTTACATCTAAGTGTACCCTTTCCATTTCCCTCTTTAAATTTTCTAACCTACCAACCTTTTTTAGACTTCTAACATTCCATGCTCCAACTCGTAGAATATTATTCACCCGTTTTAGAGAATGTGGATCAGTAGCAGACAAGAAGAGAACTGAGAGACTGACCGTTTTGATTGATGCAAAACTGACTAAGGTTAAGAATGTGATACAGCATTCGCCTTCAAAAAGCTTGAGGAGACTATTTGCACACTCTCACATTATATATGAAAGTGTTTAAAGAGTGATAAAGCGGTTACATTTTTGTGCGTGTTATGTTTGCAATGTATAGAAATTGAAGGAGCCAGATAAAGAAAAGCACATATTGTATTGTATGAGGTTTCAGTCATTTGTTGATAACCATGGAATTGCAGAGCTTGACCGTCTTTTCTTCATTGATGAGGTGTGGTCTCACCTCAGTGGCTACGTAAACAGTCAAAGCACTAGAATTTGGACAACAGAGAATTGACATGTGGTATATGATAACCCTTCTCATAAAATAGGAGTATGGTGTGCCGTATCATGTCATTGAATAGTGGACCCCATTTTCTTTGAAATTACAGTGAATAATTTTGTGTACCAAGTCATCATTACACTATTCATCATAACTCATTATTGTGCTTCTTGAAGTTGATGAACGTGATTGTTGGGTTCCAGGACAGTGCCATGTCACACATGTGATGAAACCATGCATTCTTGTGCAAGTTTTTGGTGAGCGTATCATCTCTAAAGAATTATGGCCCCTTGTTCACATAATTTGATGTCCCCAGATTTTCTCCTGTGCAGGATATCTTGAAGGAAAAAGCTATAAAAATATGCCACACACACTGGAGGAACTAAAGATGAACATGAAAACTGAGATTAACATCTATATACATATGTGCCACAAAGTGGCCTCAAACATGGTAATAAGGTTTGCATGTACATTAATAAATGGAGCAGCCATTTTGAGTATATATTGTGAAAAATAGATAAATCTTTAAATGTTATTACTCAATATTCAATTTTTTTTTTACTTTGATGTGCATGACTTTTGGATCTCTCTGTACCATTTGAGTTGATTTATATTTTTCTCATTTACAAGATTTGTTTATAATTATTATCTTTTATCACGTTTTGAGTTGTTTAATGCTTAATGATAAAAAGATAATATAAAATTTTCTTACGTCATATTATTATTTTCATAGTGATTATTTTTTTTAAATCCACTTGAAAATTTTTCTTATACATTATAGCTTAAATCTTCAATTGATTAGAATAAGGAGTATCTGTTTCTACAACTTAAATTATGTGTAAATCTTAATCATTATTATAAAATGCTGGCATAAATTGTTATGTGTGAAAATTTCAAAAACTGTAATTGAATACCCGAAGATGATATATTTTTAGATGCTTACATAATTGTATTAAGAACACAGTTTTGAGAGCTGTATATTGTGGATTGTCTATATAATTGTATAAGAAAGCAGGAACTTATTCAGAATTGTGAAGAGGAATTTGCTAGTTTTGGTGAAGGTCTTTGAATACATTTAGCAGTTACTGAGTATATCAGTATGAATATTAATAGTTGCAATTATTATTAGAAACAGTACAAGTAAATTTTAATAGTTGACAGTAAATCACAATGTCTTCAAATCATTATAGTTCTCCTGATAATAAATGATTGTTATGTTACTACTGAATTACTGTGTTTAACATTCAGGGATGTCATTTTAAACTCTCAAATTCTCATGCTGTAATGTAGCATATTGTGTTAATAGTATTAAGAAATACACAAATATATGTATATAAAAAAAATTCTATTTAGAATATTTGAATACATATTCTGAGTCAAAATCAAAAAGTTGCCGGCCTCCGTAGCCGAGTGGTAGCGTCTCGGCTTTTCATCCAGAGGTCCCGGGTTCGAATCCCGGTCAGGCA
>JAAAKQ030277988.1:0-10502 GCA_010016005.3 Zanna intricata | reverse complement strand
GACTGAGGACGACTTCCTCACGACGAATTTTTCTACATGAGGAAACCCATGGCAACACAGAATCTTTAATATACCGCAGTTTGTTGTTAACTGTGGCTGTCCACACTTCTTGCCACCTTGCGCGAAGTGCGAGCTTCATATGGTTGCATTGTGGTAGTGTTTAAAGATTATTTATAGATTCTCGACAACAAAGATGTAGCGAAAACCATCTTAGACGTGATGAATTGCGTAAGTGTAGTATACAATTCAACAATAAATAAATGGCATTGACGAGGCTGAACGAATATCTTAATTTTTAAGCAAGGGAACATTTAATGGAATCACCCTATTCAGACCCATCAGCCTAAAGGGCTACATCTGGAATAAAATTTTCTAAAACTTATTTTTTTTTTAATTTTCATATTTGTTGTTAAGTTATTTATTTTTATGTTTAATATATGGTTTATCATAAATACAAACAAATAAAATTAGAGAGAAGAAATGAAAGTAACAGAAACTCAAATATCGATTTTCTTGGAATCAAATTTTAAATTCACCTAAAAAAAAATTTTTTAAATAAATAATCTAATCTTATTGATTATAAAAAGTCCTAAAAATACTTAATTTAATTTAATTTCTTGATAACTAATTTTTAATAAATTATTCCCTACTGGTTGATTATATTTTAATTTATAATTTTTTTCGTAATATATATATATATATATATCTTCTTTTTTTACCTCCGGAACCACCGTTAGGTATATCTTCAGAGAATGAGTGAGATGAATGACTTTTAGTGTGTGCAAAAATGCCATGTCTGACCTGATTCGAACCTGAGACTTCCGGATGAAAGGCTGAGACGCTACCACTCGCGCTACTGAGGCCGGCCATAATATATATCTTAGTTTATCAAAACTTTTAATAAAAAATAATAATTTTTTGTATCATATTTAGATACATATATCTTAAATAAAACAGAAGTGAATCATTAAAATCATTTTAAATATTTTGAGAAATATTTTTGTACAAAGAAGGAGCAATACAGTAAAAAATAATATTGAGTTTTATTTAAAAGTTATTTCAATCTCAGTAATTTATCTTTACAGGTTACATTTTTATATGCTCGTGTCAACTACATGCAACAAAGTAAAAACATAAATCTCATTTCTTTTATTCTATAAAATGCAAGATATTTGGAAAATTGCAATTAAAATGCAATAAACATACCGAAAATATTAAACAAGTTTAATTAAGATTATCTTTTTCATTTATGACAGTAATAACTTCAAGTTTTTGTTTCACAAATATTCGTTTGTATTTTTTGTATTGAATGGAAGACATTTGTAGTATGCAATTAATGCAGAATACCACTTATAAAATAAATAATTTCCTCTTAAAATGATTTTTTACTGGCTTATTTAGAATGTAAAAAAAATTATAACTGGCATTGTTTTGAAGAATGGAAGAAAAAAGAAGGAGGAAAAATTTATGATGGTTCTTAAATTTTAGAGAAATCTGATACCTTTTCTTTACCACTTTTTTTTTATACATCTTTTCATTTTAATAAAAGAGCAATTTTTTAGGCAGAATTAGATGGGGATAATCAGAAAGAGGAAGGAAATCATTAAGAATTTTTGAAATTAGGAAATATTAGGAAGAATATAGCACTAGAATTGGATAATGTTGAGAAAAAGGAAAAGATCTTGATTAGGAAATGTCATATGTAAATATCTTCAACAAAAGATCACTGACCAAAGAATTGTTTTGTCAAATTCAAATTTCAATTCAATCTGTTTCTGGATTGTTAGAGAGATTAAGGGAAGGTAAAAAGTTAAAAGGATAAAAAAAAATGGCGAATATTCAGTTGTAACCTGTTGAAAAAAAGATTTACCAGAGAAGAGGATATATGTAATATTTTTTTCCAAAATACTTATTATAATCAATACAAGTAATTGAAATATTTTTCTTTAGTTTTTCGAAAACCTCATGAAAACTTAATCAAGTTGGCAAAACTGGATTATAATTATACTGCTACCGTTGTTGTAAATATAATTAACAACATTAACAAACTAATTCAGTATAATTAAATTAATAAATATGGATTTGAATGCTAGACTGTTGATAACGGTGTTCTTTGGTGGTTGGGTTTCAACTAACCATATGAAACAGGAGAAATCGACCTGAGTCTATTTCAAGGCTACATATTTATCGGTACATTTATACGACAGACTGCTCACAGATGCATTGGCATTTCTGCAGAGTACTGCTGACATAATGTCACTGTGCTGTTACAACTCTGTAACCTTTTTTTTTTTCTTTCCCCCCCCACCCGGGTCGGACCTCCAATTAAGTATAACTCAACCCGGTAGGGGCTGCAACTCTGTTGTGACTGACAGAGTGCAGACACAGGATTTGTAAGGTTTTACTTCTTTATTTTAGAAAAAAGAATAGCATACTTTGGGGAAGGAAAATCTTCCTGGACCGGGCTACTTTATTTGTGTTTATCTTTTAATGAGCTTCCCTGGAAGCTCTTGTCTACTTGTTGATGAAGGTTTATCTCGTGGTTCCTGAATTCCAGACGTAGACGGAGGTTTTGGAGTCCCCAGTCGTTCATCGAACCCGCCACGCCGGAGCATAACGGGCCTCGCGAGTGGGGCTGTCCACCTCCGTCCAGTCATATCCGCTGTGTCTCATTCCTGACCTAGTGCCCTAGTCTTCTGTCGTAGTCTTCTTTAGAGTTGATAATTTCTTTAATAACCTCGGCCGCCGTTGCCCATGCTCTTTGTAATGTCAACATGAACTCTATTATGTTATCTGGCGTAAGGAAATCGATTCTTGCCACAGCTCTCTTCGCCTCCTACTTTTCGCAGTGAAAAACCGCGTGTTCTGGAGTATCTACCTCCGAACAATACAAGCATTGTTCATTGGGTCTCAGTTTAAATCTAAATAAGTAGCTGTAAAAACAGCCGTGTCCTGACAAAAATTGGGCAAGGTGGTAGTTCATCTCACCATGGCCACGTCTTATCCAGGGGTGCAAATCGGGCACCAATCTCCTGGTCCATGAGGCAGTATCACCCCCTCCACGCCACATGTCATTCCACTCCTCTATTATTTGGTTGGATACCACAGTCCTATCAGCACCCTGATGACGCAGGGTTCTCTGCTTTACTAGCTAGCAAGTCTATGGGGGGAACCCCAGTCAAAAGACATAGTGCGTCATAGGACACAGTCCTATACGCCATCGCTACTCCCTGAAGCAATCTCCTATGTGTACCTCTTAGCCTCAAAAGGTTCTTCTGCTTAGATAATGCAATCTCCCATGCTGGCGAGGCGTATAGGACTATGGAGGTCACCGCTGCAGCGACGAAACGCCTCCTAGACGCGCGCGGCGCCTGTTTATTCTGCAGTATGATCCTTAGTGATCTGGTGACCTCATCGGTCTTCTTGCACAGCTGTTGGACGTGAGCCGTGAAACCAAGGTATTTATCCAGGGTTACCCCCAAGTACTTAGCAGTCTCTGCCCTTCTGATTGGCCTGTCTCTCAGCGTAATATTGATGTTAATCTTTCTTTTTCCCGCAAGTGACAGCCAAACACACTTATCAGTAGCAATACTGAGTCTATGGTCCTCCATCCAGCCAGCGATGACCGCCAAAGCCCTGTTGGCCTGAGTTTCTACCTCAATCTCCGTTGTGCCCCTGACCATAAGCGCCAGATCGTCAGCGTAGGCGACGACCTCTGTGCCTGCTGGATACGTGCGGCGCAGTACATCGTCAAAGACGATGTTCCAAACGAGAGGGCTGAGAACCGAGCCCTGTGGGACCCCCCCGTACATGCTTCTGACTATTGTCCCGTTCGCTGTTTCCGCCGTAACTTTCCTATCCTTGAAGTAGTCAGCCATTTGTTTTAGCAAATAGCTGCTAATTCCTTTCTTTTTCATGGCCTCGAAGGCGACGTCCCACGCGACAGATCCAAATTTTTTGCTACCAACCTCCTCACCTCTCTTGGGTATTAGCACGATACGTACTTCTTTCCAAACTGATGGAAAGGTGCCACCTTCGAGTTGGAAATTAAACATCTCGAGCATCTGCGTAGGCATGAGCTTCATTAGTTCTTTGATCACCAGCGCCGGTGCACCGTCCGGGCCCGGGCTGGAGGTGTTCCGTAGGCCGTCAACCGCTGCCTGTATCTCTTCAAGTGTGAATCGACGACCTTCATGGTTTCCGACAGCGCTAGCGGGTGTCTCATTGCAAGGGAACAGCTCGTCCAGAAGCAGCTCAGTTTCAGCGGACCCACGAAGAACCGGCCCCCTGTTCAGCTTCTTCATAGCTATTCTATAGGCCAGTCCCCACGGGTCCGCGTCCAAATCGGTACAAAGCTCCTGCCACTTAATCTTTTTACTGTTTTTAACAGCATAGTTCAGTCGCTTCTTGCACTCTCTGTAGTGTAGAGCTGCCCGGACGGGTTGCTGGCCAACAGCGCTTCTCCGCTGACGTTGCAGATCTCGTCTAGTTGCCATTAGTTCACTTCGCAGATGCTCGATTTCTGGGCTCCACCAGTAGGTGCTTCTAGGCCCTTGATGTTTCCTCTGAAGACTATTCATTGCCTCCACTATGATGTTCTGAAGAGCTTGAGGCGTGAAAGCTTCTGCTCAAAATTTGTCACGTATTTTATATGCTACCTTTGATGCTTGAGTTGGACTGATTCTACAAGGTTTGCGCCGATCCCGATGCTGATCACCCTGCTTCTTTAGAATCGCGAGGAAAACAAGGTGATCACTGGCCGTTTCTTCTGCTAACACCGTCGCAGAACTGTTCACAATGCTCCATCTCTCGTCCAAGATGACGAGGTCAAGGACGGAACTATGTCCGCGTGCCGAATAGGTTGGGGCATCTGTATTCATGCAGATCAGATGCAGCTGCTGCATCAGCTCAGCTAGCTCAGCACCTCTCGTATTGGTGGAAGGACTGCCCGCAGCAACCGTTTTGGCATTAAAGTCGCCCAATAACGCTACCTTCTTATTGGAACTTCTTATCAATGTTCTGATCTTGTCGAGTCTGGCGGTAAATTCTTCCAGCTCACAATTGGGCGTGATGTATGCAGCGACAATAAGCATCCCAGGCAGTTCGACAGAAACAATCCCAGTGTCTCGCCGGAACAGGGCCAAAGGAAGCCTCCCAGAGTAATCCCTGATTGCCGCGTCTCCAGCGACATCAGCTAGCCAGCTGCTCTTCGCTGCCTCTTTTCGGTTAGGTTCCGTAGCAACGACGATGTCCACGCTGCGCCCTCTCGCAATCGCGTCGACCATATCATGAGAGAGGGCGCTTCGGTTGGTGTTGATCAGTAGCAATTTAATCATGGGAGGCTCTTGGCGCGTCCCTGCCTCCGGCGCCCTTGTGCTTGTTTACCTTCTTTTCCGGGCAGTCCGCCTGGAAATGCCCCTATTTAGAACATAGAAAGCAGCTTCTGCTTCTGTCCGGTCCCTTGCATTGATAGGCTCTGTGTCCCAGACTCCAGCACCGGTAACATTTCTCGACGGTCTCCGCGAGCAGAATCCTACAAGAAATCCATCCTATTCGTATTCTGCCCTTACCACACAGCTCCGCTGCAATACTGGCAGGCAGCAGCACCGTAGCACATTTAGTATCCGCGAAAGCGTCACGCATCGTGATGCTCGTTAGTTGTTCGTTCGCCAGTCCAGTTGTCTGCCTCAAGGCCTCCGTGACTTCTACTGTCGTGGTGAGGGCATCAAGATCCTTCACAATAACTCTCTTCATGCGTTCTCTTCGAGTGCAGGAAACTTGCACTTCTGCAACATTGGCTGCTAACTTCTGTGTGAAGTTTTGAACTTGGTTGTCCTCGTCCCTTATCCTCATTAGCATCTCCTCTGATTGCCCCTTTCTCACAGAGAGAATCTCGGGCACATATCCTTCTACTCCTTGCTTGACCGTTTTTATGATGTCCGAAAAGCTGCACCAGCGGCTTTGATGGTTAGCGTCTTGGTAGTAGGACCAGCTGGTTTCTCCGTCGCTGCAGCTGCCTGTGTGACTTCCGCGGAGACTTTGGTGGTGAAGTCACCTCTACGACCCGCATATTCAGCCAGCTTTTTTGCGGCAATGCCGGAGTGGTCCTCAGTTATATTACCAGGTTACAACTCTGTAACCTAGTGTAAATAAATGAAACTTAATTTAAAATAAGTATAAATTGAAATTGAATTATATTTTCGTGTTATGATGTACTTGAATTTAGAAAGTATTCTATAGATATGAAGTACTACAATATAAGCTTGGCGGTAAATTACAATTTTAATATGGTATTGTAAAAATAATCTGAAATTCACAATTATTTGATTAAAACCATCGATCTCTCTTTTTTAAAAAATTAAGTTACCCCCTAAACATTCACTCTTTTTGTCATATAAAAAACATGAGTTTTAGTACATTTTATTTTAAATTGTGAGTGCCCGTATGAGATATGAACCCACAACTTCCGTGGATGACATGTGGCACCCACACTGTGACCTTTGGGCTGCGATGTTGGCTTTTTCAACAACCACCCTCGGATCCTCTGTTGCCCAATAATAACAATTGTGCCAAACAAAACCAAAAAACTCCCCAAAATGGAACATAGTTTCATCTGAACACAGGATATTACCGAAAATATCGGACCAGTCTTCATACCAAGACCATCATCTGACCATATTCCAACCGATGATCACAGTCTTCCGGCGATAATTCTTGACAGTAATGTGATTTCTATAGACCAAAATTCAACTCTTTTTTCAGAACAGGTCGGATTCTGTGTCGGGTTAAATCACTTTCACGACATGTCCGTCTTTGTGATTTCTGAGGACTTCGAGTGATCACTTGAACTGCTTGATCAGTCCTGAATTGCTTGCACATTTTATTCCTGGATGTTGAGGGGCCACCGCGTCTCCTAATCTCTGATAAAGAACCTGTTTCCATTAACTTTGAGTGTGAATTCCTTATTAATTCTTAACCGAAGCACGAGGTCCTTTCACACTTCGTCACAATCTCTGTACTTTTACCACGGACCGCCACACTTCGTACCAGGATGCCAGCTGAGCCTGCTCACGTAAGGTTAGACGTTGCACCACGGTACACGCCACTGATACTCGCAATGAAATAAATGAGATATGTATTAAATTCTACCATTTTAAGAAATAAAATTCTTTTTGTTTCATGAAAATTGGTTGCATATTAAAAAATTTATAAAGCGTTTCCAATAGGAAAATAGTTCCCGCCCAAAAACACAGCACATATAGAAATATGAGCGAAAATCTTAAGAATATGAACAAAAAATTGATTTGCTACAGTAATTTGATTAAATTATATTTACACAAAACTGTTGATGATTAATACGCTGTTTTCATCGTAAGTAAATATAAATCATCTCAAGGCACTGAGGGCCAGATGAAAAAACATTTCTGGAAGAGAGATATTTCTTTAAGTACGGACTGATTGTCTCCTTTCACCAACCACTGCAAGTAGATCTTTACACAATTTTCAGCTATCCTTAAAAATTTCTTTTAAGTAAAGAAGGATTGTAAACAAGATTTTACAATAATTTTACTAGACAATGGCAGTTTTTACTGGGCTTTATGAGTGAAACATGAATTCAACAAGAGATATAAGCCGTTTACAAATTGCTGAGATGAGGTTTCTGGAGAGGTGGGAGTTACTAGAGGAAATCATCTGAAGAATGAGAATAATAGAGACAGCTTGGGGACCTATAGTTAGAATTCAAGAATTAAAGAGGACTAACGGAGTGGATTTGACTATGCAGACAAGATGGATAATGATCATATTACTACTAAAAAGATGTGCATCATGTGGTACCTGAGATGTGACTGAGGAAGTGATTATTGGATTAAATTGGAAGTCGCACAGGTTTATGTCTAATTCTTGAAATAGTGGTGAGGTGCTATTTGCGTAGTTTAGTGATAGTTGCTGTGCGTAGAAAGGTTTCCAGGGGTTTTGTGTTCTACCCGCTGGTATAAAAAACCTAACTAGTTAGGGGTTAGGGGTTAAATTGCTCGTCAGGATATGTTGGTATATCTAACATTACTAATACAATGCAGTAAAATTTAATAGAAATAATTAGTTCATAGACAGAACAACAAAAGATGATATCCTGAAATTATGTGCTAAGCCATGTCTCACCCACTAAACCTTAATGTTATCACAACATGCTTAGCAAGTGCGATCGCACATTAAACTTAGCAGAACCATATCTTAACATGGATTCTTTCGTCGTTTCTGATGAATTTTATAGACGTCCCTAGATCGGAGAGCGAACTGGCACTTTGGTAGACTATCGATAATCTCATATTATTCGTCTTTTGCTGTGAGCTTTGCAAAAAAATTAAGGGAGTTTAACAATAGGCATACAAAAAATGCAAGTAGACTTATTGTCTCAAAAGTCCAAATCTCAATCGGTTGATATAATAGGTACGTTAATCCCTTTAGTGGGATTTTATAACTCTCTCTTTATCTGTTTAGTCTCCGGAACTACGGTAAGGGATTGCTTCAGAGGATGAATGAGGATGATGTGTATGAATATGAATGAAGTGTAGCCTTGTACAATCTCAGGTCGACCACTCCTGAGAAGTGTGGTTAATTGAAATCCAACCACCAAAGAACACCAGTATCCACGATCTAGTATAGGGGTTTATAACTGTCTATGATGCCATATACTCTTTTTATCTGGTCGCATACGGATCAATGACCTTTAATATAGTTACAGTGTTTCTGATCCTCCCAAAATTTAGATCTAATGTAACATAATGGTTTTAAATTAGGTTAAAATAAAGTGAATTAAAATTTAATTGTGAAGAATTGAACTTATTATATAATCAACAGGAATCTGTTATGATAATTAGAATCTTTTAAAATTAAAATAATTAATTTCTATGTCAGTTTCATAATTAACCTCAGAGAAATTATTATTTGTTTTTTTTCATTTCTGGAGTAGACTTTTTATTCGGCCTTATTTATAGTGGCGGTATTGATTGAAACCTGATCAAATGTTTATTTAAATGAATGAATGAGTGGATATGAAGGTTAATCTTAAGTCAGTTTTGAATTCCGTCATTAATGATGAAACATATTATAATTAATTGTATATACTTGTTTATGATACTAAAAATATATGCTGGAAAAGTCATATGAAAAAAAATCTTACTAAATATTACATTATTAATACTTTTTAATTATTTGTATTACTAATCAGTGAAATTAATTAATTAATGTAAATGGATTTTTTGTGTAACGTAATTAATAATCCATTCAATTTAATGACATATATCTACCTCAGACACTCGCGCACGCGCGTACATAAGTACAAAACTTGATTTTAATTTACTATAAATTATTGGTATTTTTTAATAATGTAGCCTATAAAAACCTATTCTAGCAAGAAGTTTGATGGGAAAAAATTGTTAATATTGTTTTTCAAGCATTTAGTAAAAAAAAAAAATTAACACTAGAATATTATTCATTTCTTAATTATTTAGTATCTTAATATTTTTTGTACGGTAAGATTACAAAAATTTGGCGGCGAACAAGCAATCTTAAAGTAAATAAATGATTTTATAATTTAATGATTTTTTTTACCCACCATACCGGTCGATAAAATATACAATTAAGCTGTGCAAAAATTATAAATTTATGTAAAAAGGAAAACCAGATTTTATTTATTTTTTTTTAATCTTGGCGGAAGTTTTAACTCGTGTCAAAAGGATTTCAGTTATGCATGATTGGTTTTCAACTGTAGGCTGAACTGCGACAAAATTCTTTTAGAAAGAAACAAACCGTAATTAAGTTTTTTTTTTTCTTTAAATTAATTAACACAATTCATAAACTGAAAGTAAAATGAAAAAAAAAGAACTAATGTTTTAGTAATTAATAAAATTAAGTAGATATTAAATTTAGTGAGATTTTTAATTAACAAAAATTTTAAAACTGTTTCTTATTGTAAACTCTTGAAAATTTATTTCTAACTTGGTTTAAGAGCATGTAAAATATTATTTATTCTAATCTAAATAAATAATCCTAAGTAAATAAACAAATTTATGAATTAATGATTGAAAGTTTCGGGTATAATTTTATTGAATAAATGTTTTTAGATTGATAAAAGATACAATTTACTATACAAATAATATAAAATAAAAGAAGGAATCCATAATAAAATCTAATTTTACCATTACATCCCGTTATTAATTTATAAAATTTCAGTCAAACTACAGAACAAAGTATTAAATACAGCAGTAGTTATTTATGGAATTATTTTAGGAATTAATCCTGAAAAGAAAGTCTTTAAAATAGTTTCATAATATTTAACGCGCTTTAAATTTTACGTAACAAAAAACGAAAACATTTTATGAAATCAAATTTTCAAAAATAAAATATGTAATGTAGACATCATATTAGATAGATTATACAAACTAGTGTGTAATATTTATGAAAAAGGGGAAGTTCCGTCAGACTTCAAAAAGAGTATTATT
>JAAAKQ030277977.1:0-10502 GCA_010016005.3 Zanna intricata | reverse complement strand
AAAATGGCTCTTTGAATAAATTTCAATTTTATATTGTTTATATTGGCTCTTTTGGATGACGAGTTTGCCGACCACTGTCTTATACAATCTCAGGTCGACCACTCCTGAGAAGTGTGGTTAATTGAAACCCAACCACCAAAAAATACTAGTATCCACGATCTAATATTCAAATCCGTATAAGAGTAATTGCCTTTACTAGTTTTGAATCTTAGAACGTTCGATCTCGAAATTATAGGAATTATAAAACCAAATAAGAGCCAACATACATAAATACGCATAAACGTCCGTCTGACAAAAATAGTTTTTTCAGCCTTCTAGTAAACAATTCTTTTCGTATATTATTTACACTCTACTTAAATCTTTTTTTTTTCTGTTAAAAAAATTTTGTTAAGGTACTTTTAAGGCACAAAAATTAAAAAAAGGAATAATTGTTTAAGATTTATTTTTAGGCCTTCATGAATCGAAGATCCGTGATGTAATATTGCACTTATTATTTTGTAAGTATAACCCCTCAGTTTTTATCGTGTCTGTGGACACACTTTTTATATTATTATTATTATTACTATTAAATGAACATTTTTATATTTCTAAATCAATTAGTTCAAATAGTTCTAATTATAGAATAAAAATTTTACCAATCGAATTTATTTCTGTTTTATGTAACAAATCTTTGTTGCCACATTTGCAACACTTTCCTACTGTTTGTGTGTTTGTGCTTTATTTCCAGTTATAATCTATTGTAAACTAATACTTTTACTTTTTTTTAATGAAGAACACGGCTTTAGCCGGCTGACGGGAAAGTCCTACAACTGTATTGTCACCTTTTTTTTTTTAATTTTACTGAAAAAATACAAAATTTTAATGAAAAGAGTCATTATTTTGACTCGTACCTCGCTGTTGTTTATAAATATTTCTTTTTTATTGATGATGTAGACTACAAAAACAATTTAATCATTTTGTAATTTAATAATAATAATAATAATATCTTTTATTTTCATTGAAACACATACAAATTACAATAAAATAGTAGGCTTATAAAGCTAATTGTACAACATATATAAAAACTTAAAAGTTACAAAATCATATAAAGTTAACTAAAATGAAAATTAGGTATCTCCATAGGCCAACCTGTGCTGGAGATTACCATCCGGATATATTTACAAGAGTAAAAATTTTGAATTGCTTAGGTTAAACAAAAATAATTAAATAATCTATCAACTAATGAAGAAAATATCTTTCAGTTGAACTCCTTTCAATGAGTAATAATTTGAGTAAAAAAAGTATTTCTTGCTAAGTAAAAAGTGAATTAGGCCTAACAAGAAAAATAACATAACATAAAAAATCGTTAAATGTATGTATGAATTAAAAATTAAATTAACAATTGAAATTAATGATGTCTTTTCACTATACACTTTTTCATAATGTTCATGTATGCTCGGCTAAGGCGGACCGACTACTCCTGGAACCAAGTCCACATGAAGTCCCCCTCCAACCACAAATACAATCCACAACACTAAACAAGACATTCAATAAGTAGATCTGGGCTTGCAAATAAATACTCTTCAGAAAAATATCTAAAAAAAATTTTCGGGATTTTTTTTTTTAATTCCGATTTTTTTAGGGGTGTGACGGCGGCTCAACCAGCACATCTATTTCAACTTACTATCTGCGACGTGACTGGTTGCACTTTCCTTCTGTTGTTTGACTAAAAACAGTAAAATAAAAATAAAAAATTGATCAAGGCTATTATAGTAACCACATAGAGCAAGCAAAGCCGTGACGGGATGCTAGTTAGTAATAAAATTCCGAATAATTAAATATTAATCGTGTTTAATATTTTTTTTTTTTTCGATGAGATCGGAGGAATGCCGTTAACGCACGCCACCACGTGGTCATCGTGGGGTATGTCGAGCTCGGACCCAGGACGCTATCCACCCCAGGCTAGCTAACAGGCTAACAAGTTCCGCCAAGATGTTGTTAGGCGTATATGACCTGCCCCTACCGACTAAACCACCCTCACCGCTCTTCTCCGCGCCCGAGACCGGACCCACAATTAAGTATAACGCAATTTCGGGGGGAATGAATGCGACATCTTCGGAAAAAAAAAACTGCTTCCGCAATTCATGGAATAGACTGCCTGCGACTCTCTATTTTCACTGTATCTGCAACAAAAAGAAAGAAAAAAGACTCACCCACTCATCACTCAAACAAAATCATCCGCACAAAAAAAAAAAAACACATTCATACTGGTGTGATATGGATGTATAAATGTTCTCATATGTAAGTGTTCATGCCTCGGGATCAGGAGTTCCCGTACGTCATCACCGTTGCCCACCCCCGGCAATGGCATTTAATATTTATTTATACGTAATTATTTTTCATAAATAACGTTAAATAAGGCGATATGGTCCTGGTCTCAAAGTGGTTCGATTATATCCGGAATCCGCTGTATATTGTACAGTTTAGCCGAAAAATAAAAATTATTATCTTTCTTTTTATATTATTTAAATTTACAAGTGATTTTTGTTTATGCATAACGAACTTATTATATGTTTAAGAGTTTTTTTGATAATATTTTTTCCCGGTGAACATTTTTAATTAATAAAATTTTTAAAAATCACTTTTCTATTCAAGAACAGACCGGCTGACTTACAATTCGTGTACAATTAACGAATGATAAATCATTTACAAAATTTTCTTTTATAATTCTAATGAAATTCCAAGAGGGAATTATAAATCCACTGTTCCGTACATAATTATACTCACTTGATGAAAATCCATTAATACTATTCATTGACATTCAACAGGGACAACAAAACCCCACTGGATTTCCAATAACATAACTGACAATAACAGGTAAAGCATTACTTCATTATCAGCTATACGAAATAACTTCATTCCGGCTGATTGTTTTTCTTTACTTTTTATTTATAAGTTCGATTTTAATTTCAATATTTTCTATATATACTATTCAAATTATTAATTAAACCTTTATAGGAACTTTAATAAAAACGATCGTTTATTAATTCTATACCATCAGTACAAAAAAAGTAAAAAAAAAATGCTGTATAAAAAATTTCCAAAAATTAATTTAAAAAAACAAAAAGAAGTTCATATTTCAAAGAAAAGATTGAAATAAATTAATAAAATTTGTTACTTGTATTTAAATATGAATTTCTTTGTAAAATAAATATTTAGAAAAATATTGATAAACTTTAAAAGTCGAAACCTTCTTTAGATATATAAACTAAATTTTTTTAGGTTTTTAAGAACTTTATTCTAAGCATTTAAGCATTTTATTCTAAACAAAATGATATCTCATAATATCAAATAGAATTTAGATCAATCCATCGGATTAGTCAAATGGTAAACTCATCGTAGTAAATCAACTGATTTCGAATCCAAAGTTCTGGGGTTCAAATCCGAATAAAGGTAGTTACTTTTATCGGATTTGAATACTAGATACCGGTGTTCTTTGTTGGTTTTTTACTATCTACTCAACCGGCCCACCGCAAGGCCGCTTTTCCATCGTAACTCGGCTCTAGAGGTGGGGAGAACCATTGCCTCTAACCTCCGAGTGGCCATACTGGGTCCGGCTAGGTCGTTCCCAGCAGCACCATCCAGGCAGCCGAAACTACATCTTCTGTATACCTCTCTCTAGTCAGGGTCCCCGGAAGGGAACCCCCTACCGGATCTGTAGTCTTTTCAATTACCGTTGCCTCTAACCATCCGAGTGAACACGCTAGGCCCGGCCATGCCGTTCCCAGCAGCATCATCCAGACGGCCGGGATTAGGTCTTCTTCTGCTTGCCTTGCCTCTAATAGAGAGCCTCCCGAATGAATACCCGCCACCGGGTCTATGGTCTTTTACAATTCCCTGCCTTCCCCAATCTATCCTTTTCCCCTCCAGACTCTTTTCATTCTACTGCTCCGTCGTATTGAACGTAGTTCTTCAAAAGGCTTCGTTCTCAGAATACCATCAATCATGCTAGTGATCAAAGCCCAATATATAGGTCCATGCAGTATAGCTGCTACGATATTGTCAGGCGTAATCTCGCCAATCATTGTAAGGACCTCTCTTCTATCTTCAGTCCGCCTGGCGCAATAAAAGATGGTGACGAAGAAACGACAGTTCTCCATTACCGAGAGTGAGTGGGAAGTGGGGAGGGGGGGGAGAGGAAATGATATTCTTTCTATACCTAATAAACATTACTTTTTAACATTCTTCGGTGAATCAGCATTTACGAACGAAGGAATCATTTCCAAAGTGTTTGTTTTCTGTTGAATTCCAAACAAATTACCCTGTTAAAGATGAACATCTTGTTATTCAGCGTAGCCCAGGTACTAGTAGAAGGCGAATTTCATATCGCACTGGTTTGTCAAAAAAACAGAGGAGTGTGCCGCATCCTACGGAAAAAAGTCTTTATCCTTTCCGCCTAGAGAAGTTCAAAATTTGCAACCAACAATTTACTGTTTCGTCTGATTTTCTTCAATAAAAAAAAACCGATTTTTTTTTTAGTTTTTATTTACTTTTTATTGGCTGCTTTTACATTAATTTTCTCAGAATTAAATTCTTTACAAGTTTTGCTACTAAATCTTCCGCGTTTATTAGTGATTTAACAAACCTAATGTAATATAAACTTTAAAAAAAACTTGTTTTTCAACAAAAAATTCCTTGTTTTACGTCGGATATCTTAAAAACTACATGAGTTTCGGCTCTGAGGACTGTTTAATCCTATTTACACCTCAAATTACATAAAAAACCATCAATTTTTAATTCCTAGTTAAGGTCCCGAAAATTACAATAAGACTTGCTTTTTACTAGAAGAGCTAAAAAATACAAGCGAAATTTCGCTAGCCGTAACTCGAAAAGCAAACGTTTCCAGACCTATGTTTACAAGAAATTTTTTCACTACCTCCACTAGCAGAACATATCCTGAAAGTTTCTTCGTTTCTTCGTGGGATATTGTATATTAATTAAGCTAGTATTTTTTTTCAGAGGGTTTAGTGTACTCATGTAATCTAAAGGTATAACGGTGTCGTGTTACAGAAGAGATGAAGAATAGAGCTATAGAGCTGACCTCAAATGTAGAGATGACTCTACATTTGAAGTCCTCCATAAATAAACAAGATCAAGATACGTAAATGTAATATGAAACAAATTACACGGTCTTTAAAGAGAAAAGAAAGAAAAATGAATAGAAATATAACTATAAATGCGTGGGCGGAGGGAATTACGGTAAAGAAGTAGGAGATAGCTTGTTATCATACAGATGTTTCAAAGAGGAAAGGAGAGAAAATATCTGTGTGTAGCAGACTGGAGGAAAATGAATCATTTAGTAGTTCCAGCTCTACCAAGAGAACCCAGCCGAAAATACTGTCTGTATACAACAGTAGAATACGAGCGCAATTTACCGCATAGCATCATACAGGGTCATCTGCTGCATATTTATGTCCAACAGCCACCTAAAACGGATACCGTCACCGTATTTATGGTGGCACTAACATCAGTACGGTCCGAAACCGATGATGCATATGGAAACTAACCGGGGTAAAGTATATAGTAAATTACATGCACCGCTGTACCTCTCACTAGCCATACTAAACCGGATCAAAGGCAGATACCGACCGCATATAAATATCTCTGTACATTAGGTCCACTTCATTACGGTTCGCATGAAAGGAACGCTTACCCGTATTATGGGTATTCTCTATGTTATTACTCTTAGTTTGTTTCTTTTTATGAAATGAAATTCTGGAGGTGAACTTCCCCGATGTTTGAACTGAACGTAAAAATTAAAACCTCATCATTATCAGTGTTTAAGGAATTAATTTCAGCTTTGCTTTATAATTAAATTAGCAAAAAATTAAAAAAGAAAAAAAAAAGTAAAAGAAATGATTATATTTTAATGTATAAATATTTTACAGGCGTTAATTGAGCAGCAATAAAATAAGTTGGATATTTATATCGGATTTATATATTTATTGAAGGTTGAACACCTTCAACTATAATTTGAAAGTGTTCTTCACAAGTAGCATCTTCAAATATTTAATACAGCTGTCTACACGATATGGGCATTTACACTTCATTAATTATTAAACATATTTAATACAAGGTTTAGTATTTAAAGTTTAAATTAATATTTAAACATTTTTTTTTCAATTTTAACAATTTTTTTCTCTGAGAAATGGAAACTAATGTAAACATTCGTACTAAAATTCTCAATTTGAGGTTTTTCACTACACATTAAAAATAAAAAAATAAAAAAAAGTAGTTGAATGGTATCAGTCCAATCCAAATTTTTTACAAATTAAAAATTCACTTTTAAAATTAATTTTAAAAATTAAAAATTAATCTTAAAATTGTTATTAAGGTAATAATTATTAATATATTTTATTCTAAGAACGCTATAATTTCTGTACTGAATGTTGTTTTCAATTCTTAGCTTCATTCTTTTATTGTAAGTTTCGTTTTAGAATAATTCCACTGTCAAAACTTACTGTCATGGTACTTTTAAATTCTGTTAATCTTTATACATCATTTAGTCAACGCCCCTCCCTATATTTGACGTCATGTCTTATTTGACCTTTTTCTTGTTTATTTCTTATATTTATCTTTTAGTTTTATTTATCTATTTCTTGTTTTCAGTAAAGACAGGAAATAGATTTTGAAATTTTTAAATTAAACATTTAAATATTTCCAAATTTTCTAAAATATTCATTCTTCTTCCTTTAATACAACTGTGAATTAATTGCATTGATTCTTCCATTTTCATCGCGATATGTCCTTTTTTTTATTAAAAATGCATTGCACAATTAGAATCTTGTTTTTGGTTTTTAAAAGATCTCTTGTTTTTGCTACATCTTAATTTTAATTTTCTTCTCGTCTGTCCAATGTATGTTGCATTAAAAAGTAACAATAAAACGATTATAAATGAACAGATCAACAATCAAAGCGTATATTCTTTTCAAGAACCTCAATTTATTGAAAACCGGAAATACATAAATTAAATAAAAGATATGTAGAACCGTTAATAATAAATAAACAAGAAGTGGGCTAGAAAAAGCACGACGCCAAATAAAGGGAGGGGTGTTTACTAAACGTTACATAAAGACTACCAGTAATATAAAAATACTCGCGCAATAGGTTTTGACAATAGAGTTATTCCGAAACTCGTCAACATAATTATAATAAAACAATGAAACTAAGAAAAGTAAACAGTGCATAACATAGAAATTAAAATCGCACCTACCTAGTTCTCCCGTAGAGACAACATAGGAACTTCCTGTTTTTTGTTTTTTAATCGGGGTTCATGGAATCTGAAAATTTCAACATTCGTTGAACATTTGTTCAAGAATTGAACATTTTTATTAAGAATTCTGTTTTTAATTAAATTTTAAATACTGCATAAATTTTAAGTTAAAAATAGTATAATTTGATCAACAGTAGGCCTAAATTAGACTCCAGTTTTTACTTCCTTGTACAAAATAAATGAAGTATTGAGATCGCGAAAAATGTCGGTTTTCAAATTTCAACGGAAATATCCATTTTGAACATTCCTGAATCCATTTTCACTACTTGTTTCGCTGTGACGTCTGTACGTACGTTCGTACGTATGTGCGTATATATCTCGCATAACTCAAAAACGATTAGCTGTAAGATGTTGAAATTTTGAATTTAAAACTGTTGTTTCCCGTTTTGATTGCAATCGACTGGACCAAAAGTATCCAAAATAGCCAGAAAAACAAAAAAATTTGATTTTGGACTTTTTCTTAACTGCAATAATAAGCATTCATTGAGAAAATTTCAACTATGTAAGTGATACTTATTTTCATTGGTTACAGAGTTAAGTACAGTCAAATAAAATTTATATTAAAAAAAGTAAAATTTAAAATTGTAAAAAAAAGTTTTACAATAACTTACAATTAAATAATAACAATAAAAAAAATATATGAAAAATATCAACTATCATGTGCTGTCCAGATCAGATTTTTTTGCAATTTTTCTCTAAAAAACATAATAATTAAATCATTAATAATTAAAAATCCTACGATGTATTTGAAATTAAAATCTATAAGTGATAAGAATAGAAAAGTTTCCAAACCTTTTCTGTACATTCTAAATGTTAGTTTTAAAATTAATCGTTCATGAACGGAATATATGTTCTATAACATATTAGTTACACAAAAGTTCATTGTATTGATTTCAACGTTCTTTCAAAAGGAAAAATTTGACTTAAAAATCTTACACAGTGTATGTATATATATATATATATATATATATATATATATATGTTATTTTTGTTTTTTGATGGGATAACTTTATACTTTATTGTATTCAGTAGTATTGTATATATGCATATATATATTTGGAAAATAATAATAATCTCTGCATCCATGGTAAAAATGTATACAATAATGTAGAGAACAGAAACAATTCATAATAAATAAAGAAAGGTTTAGATTAAATCTCTCATTCCCTGTTTGTCCTAATCGCCTTTTATTTAATATATAATAAAAGTTGTTATTGTTTCAACCATCTAATTCACTATCTGTCTATTTCACCCAAACTAGGCTTCATTAAAATATATTTCTTCCTTTTTATTAAATTTGAAAAATAATCGTTACTAAATTGCTTTATAATAAATAATAAAGTTTTATCAGCATTTAAAAAAATTTAGGGTTCAAGTATAGAGATATAAGAACAATTTCTAACATTTATGGGCACCAAACTGCAACAGTAATAATCGAAGAGCAAACAAAAGAAGCGGTTACAAAAAAGGGAGTTCGACAAGGATGTTCCCTATCCACGTTACTTATTAATCTTTACATAGAACTAGCAGTTAATAAAGTTAAAGAACAATTTAGATTCGGAGTAACAGTGTAAGGGGAAAAGATAGAGATGCTACGATTTGCTGACGATATAATAATTCTAGCAGAGAGTAAAAACGATTTAGAAGAAACTTTGAATGGCATGGATGAAGTCCTACGCAACAACTACCGCATGAAAATAAACAAGAATAAAACGGTAGTAGAAATACTGTAGATGGACCACTGAACATAAAAATAGAAAGAGAAAAGATTACGGAGGTAGAAGACTTAGTTATTTGCAAAGTAGAATTACTAAAGATGGACGAAGCAGGAGCGATATAAAATGCCGAATAGCAAAGACGAAAGGAGCTTTCAATCAGAAATATAATTTTCTTACATCAAAAATGAATTTAAACGTCAGGAAAACATTTCTGAAAGTATACGTTTGGAGCGTAGCTTTTTATGGAAATAAAACTACACGATCGGAGTACCTGAGAAGAAAAGATTAGAAGCTTTTGAAATGTAGTGTTACAGGAGAATGTTAAAAATCAGATGGGTGGATAAATTAACAAATGAAGAGATGTTGCGGCAAATCGATGAATAAAAAGCATTTGGAAAAATATAAGCCACATATTAAGGTATCCTAGAATAGTCGCTTTGATATTGGAAGGCAAGTAGATGAGACAAAATAACAGGCAACGTTTGAATATATAAATCATATCGTTAGAGATGTAGGAAGTAGGATGTAGGAGGTACATCGAAATGAAACGACTGGCACTAGATAGGGAGCTTGAAGGGCTGCATCAAATCAAATCATGAAGAAAAAATATATATCGCCGCTTGATCAGAAATACCGGATGGTTTAATTTAAAAATCGTTCAAAAAATATTGCATATCGAACGCTCTCAATGGAGGTAAGGGCAATTAATTGCGGATAAGTGATTATGAAGATAACTGCAATTCTACAATGATGGAAACTCGAGACTGATGATTTTAAATATACATTATAATCGCTATGCCTTTAAATATTTTTACTACATACTGACGCTCTCTCTTAATGAAAAGAGAGCGTCACTATGTACTGAAAAAGCGTTTCTCTTCATAAAGAGAGAGCGTCAGTATGTAGTAAAAATATTTAAAGGCATAGCGATTATAATGCATATTTAAACTCACGCTATGCAAAATACAAATACTAGCCGACCTTTACTGTGGCGCGAGTGCGAGTGGTAGCGTCTCGATCTTTCATCCGGAGGTCCCGGGTTCGAATTCCAGTCACGCATGGCATTTTCACACACGCTACAAATCATTCACCTCATCCTCTGATGTAATACCAAACGGTGATTCCGGAGGTTGAGAAAATAAAAAAAAAATATATATATATATATATATACGCAAATACTTAATACTAAAACTTATATATTTAATACTAAAATATATATGCAATATTTTTTCGTTTATTTAATTCAAGGATTCTCTCTTTATCTGTTTAGCCTCCGAAACTACCGTAAGGTATTATTACTTCAAAGGATGAATGAGGATGATGTGTATGAATGTGAATGAAGTGTAAGTCTTGTACAACCTCAGGTCAACCACTCCTGAGAAGTGTGGTTAATTTAAACCCAACCACCAAAGAACACCGATATCCACGATCTAGTATTCAAATCCGTATAAAAATTTTTATCTTTACTAGGA
>JAAAKQ030277965.1:0-25926 GCA_010016005.3 Zanna intricata | reverse complement strand
AAATCCAAAATTTCAACATTCTATGACTAATCGTTTTTGGGTTATGAGTGATACATACATATATATATATATATATAGATGCCACACAAAAACTAGTTAAAATGGATTCAGGGATGGTCAAATGGATATTTGCATTGAAATCTGACATTTTCTTTGTGATTATAATACTTCCTTGGTACAAGTAAAAATAATTTTATTAAAACTTTTCATTACAAACTAAACAAAAGCAAAAAACCATTTATTATAAATCAGCATAACATTTGTAATTTTAAACATTTCAAACTAGAAATTTTACACACAGTTCATTATTAAAAAGAAAAATTAGTTTTCCAGAAACATAAACCCAAAGCATGATAACCAGTAGATACATAAAATCATCATATAATAAAATAAATTTATTTTGTTATAAAATTTTAAAATTATATACGTATAAGCTATGCATTTCATACTTTGTGGTGTTTAGAAATGTATATATAATAGTGTATTAATTTACATGCATGCTGCTATTTGTTGCAGTTTTTATAAGAACGTCTCTCTCTCTCCAGCACTATTTGATGGTTTATCAAATTAAAATTTTGTTCGTATTTATATATGTAATATTTTTCTAATATATTTAATTTTGTCATCTTTATTAAATTTTAATATTTTTAAATTTGTGTTAATATCAGAAAGAGAATTTTTATTGTTTATTAAATGGTCCTGTCTTATTAGGTAAAGCAAGTTTATTATTTTTGTTATTTCTATTATTCAAGAGATCTAATTTTAAAGGATCTATTTGTTTTCCCTACATAAATAGCATCAGCATTATTATATTTAATTTTTATAAAATCTAACAAACTGCTTATTTTAATATTATTATTATTAATTTTGGTTTTAAAATATTTTACTACGTCGTTATTAGGTTTTTATACCAGTTTTAAATATTTCTGTAAAGTAAGTTTTAGTAATGTTTTCAAAGATATTATTAATGTATAAATACTTGATGTATATTTTTTCACTTTTTTAAAAAGTTAAATAATAAGATAAATATCATAAAACATACAGCAATTGAAAATGGATATATTACTGATACATATATTATATTATTTTTTAGGTTTGTGAAGCTAAAAAGGTTGAGAATCGCTGTAACACAGTCATAATTTTTATGTGGTATCCTTTTAATACCAAGATTTATAATAATAATAATAATGTTAAAATAATATGAATCTTTACAACTATAACCATGCACATAAACTTTTAGTACATGTGGATGTGTATTCCTCTCGTAGCTAGATGCAGCAACAGGAGTTCATGTTAAAAGATATATATCTGAGTAAAGTTTATCACATGAAAGAAACAGTAGTTATAAATTCACCAAAAAAAACCTTCAATAATTTAATTAAAACAAAATAAGTAACAACATAAAATTGCTAACCTTTTTAATTTATCAAGCTGTGTTAGAATTGTATTCACAACTCTTACTGAATCAGATGGATCACTTCCGCCAAATGTGTTCTTACGAGAAAGAGTTAAACTTTCTACTTCATCAATTAATACAAATATTAGAGCTTTCTCATCTGCAATATGCTCTGTAATTTTTTCAAACATCTGCATAACTAGCTTACCACTCTGAAAAATTTACATAATTAAAATGAGATTACTTAAAATTATCTTTTTTCAAATTACAGAAATTTGTAAAAGTTTTCCATTTTAACTACTTTGGAAAATCCTTAGGATTTCACAAATTCTTTTTGTGATATGGTACTTCATTAAAATTAAAATAAAGATTAAATGCAAAATCAACATTTTCAATTGTTTACAACAAAAACTTACTCAATGTCAGAAAATATAAGCTAAATACCTATTCCTTGGAAGGATTTTGAAAATGTAGTAAGATTTATTCATTATTATTCATTGTACTACAATGAAGTAACCTCTCTTCCTTTTAACTTAATTTTGAAATTAGATTTAATGCAATTCATAAATACTTCACAACCTCTTTGTAAATAATATCAGTGGTTTGGTTAACTAACCTGTGTTTCTCTCTTCCATTATTATCTTAATGGGAGTAAATATTGCTCCCAAATTTCAGAATTCTAGAGCTCGTGGAATTGAAATATATTACTGTTTCAAGAAATCTCTTCATTTCTTTTTACACTCTTACAGATGAATGAGAATTCTCTTCTAAATGACTTCATTTAGTATGAAGTCATTTCAAGTGTGTGAAAAGAACTAGAGATTTCTTGAAACACTAATATATTTCATTCCACTGAGCTAGAACTCTGAAATTTGGGAGCAATATTTACTCCCATTAAGAGAATAATGAGAGAGAGAAACAGGTTGGTTAACCAAACTACTGATATTACCTACAAAGAGGTTGTGAAGTACTTATGAATTGCATTAAATTTAATTTTAAGAATTACTTCTATAGAATATTACTTCATTACTTCTATAGAATATTCTAGCTAAATTTCAGGTTTACAGAATTTTTAGAACTCATATGAGGATTAGAAACTAATTATCCTTCTTTAATTCTCTTCCTCATAAGGTAGTTTAAAGAAAGTCCCCCTAGGTATGACTGAATAAGTCAGCCAGATTTCATGTTCTTTAGAAACTATTAGTAAATATTTGGTAAAAACGTTTTAGTCTTCAGAGATGAAGAAAAAAATTTCATCACTGCCAAGTTTCAGCTTTTCAAACTCCTCAAGTCCAGGCTTAATAATGGTGAAGAATCAATCTAGGAAATTTACTCAATTTAGTCTATCTTCACCATTCTACAACCTTATTAACTTTTTCTATTATGATTTTATTTCTTATCAGAACAGAAATCTGAATTGAATTTTTACTTTAACAAAATATCAATTTTAGATTCTACTCATTTTTTTTTTCAATATTTTAGGAACTGCTGTATAATGAAAATCATTGAGAGCTTAGGCTTAAAAATGTCATTTTCATTACTTCTTTTTTACAATGATTTTAGATTAGATTTATTTCAAAAACAATATTTGACACCAAAATAAAGGCGTCCCAGGTGGTAGCTGAAGCAAACATAAAACAAATATTTATCTTCCTCTAACAATCTGAAATAGTGCAATTGAGTTCATTAGCAATGACACAGTTTGTTATTAACATTACAGTGTTATAGGTGGAAAAAACTAAGATAATTCCCATCAACAGCCATTGTGTGGTAAACTTAAATATTTTCAAGTGATTAATGATCATAGCAATTGATGCCACTTAAAATATGAAAAAATTAAAAAAACTCATAAGATACAAAGGACCATACCTGAAACCAAATTGCTCAAAACAAGTCAAATCTGTCCAGTTGTTTTACTTGAAAACCAAATTCTTGTAAATGAGAAGACTAGAGAATCTGACTTCTTCAATCCTACACCAAACCTTAAATGGATAGCAGAACTAACTCTTATATTACAGCTAATATTGTTGATATGTTCATGCATTTACATATGAAATGTACTTTCTATAAAATATGTACAACTGTAAATAAATTACAGAGTTGATATTAAATTATTACTTGTTCTTGGCATATGCTTGTCATACAATAAATAAAATAGTACAAAGATATTAGTAACACATTTGTACATTATCTAAACGTACTGTCTGTTTCAAAATGTATATTGGGGTTTTAAAGTTATGTAATATTTAATAAGTTTTACTAACATTGATAAATTATACATGGAATAAAAGAGCAGCAACTCAAACATCTTTTCTTATAAGTGTTCAATATGAGCACTATTTGTCACACGTAGGGCTAATACGAGAGTTATCCCATACTTTAATCAGCAAGTCTCAAGTAATTAATGCAACAGCTGCTCCAGTACTGTGTCTTGTGTCAGGTACGTCAGCTGGTAACAGTGACACATACACTTGATCCTATATAAACTCCCAAAGAAAAAACACATGGGGTAAAAGAAAAAAACAAGTGGAGGCCATGGCAAATGAGCCCTGTTATCTAATACCCGGCGACCAATGCAGTGGTCAGGGAGAATTTCATTCAACTAATCAGTACAGCATTAGTTAGGAGGCGTACTATCTTGTTGTCAAATAAAGTTCTGTTGTTTGTATTGCAATTGAGGAAAGAGCCATAATTGTAGCATATCAAGATAGTTAAATTCCAATAAAAGATTGGCCCGTAATTTCTTTTGCGAAAAAGATTGGCCTGTAAACTTCCCATCGGGTTGTGGTACAACAGACATTCAGTTTTGGGGAGTCTCGTTCACACTGCAATATTTCATAAGGATTTTCTGATTCCAGATAAGCACATTCAGAGTGTTTATTTTTCGATTATTATAAAATGTTGATTCATCAAAGATAGTCTTCGTCACAGTGCATCATTTGCACTGAGCAAAGCTAGCACACAAATCAAAATCTGTAGGCTTTAGAGCTTGTAACAGCTGTAAGCATTTCCTTAAAACTCTTCACACAGATATCATTGGAATTGCTAATTTGTGGCTAGCCTTCCAAAGAATTTCTTAAGACTTAGAACAAAAGACTCTCTTACACATTCAAGATTGTCTTCAGACACACTCGGTCATCCTGTACAAATACAGCCAGTTGTTTGTTGTTTGTACCATCTACAAATGTTATTGTCACTAGTTCCGTTTCAAGTTTTGTTGCTTTCTGTTACTTGAACAGTAATTACAGATTCACACTTTGCAAACTGCAACACACAAAATTCTTTCTGTTGGGGGGGGAGGGGAATCACCATCTTTGCTCCTAACAATCTCAACTGGAAGATTCAGGAAGCAGTTTGAGTTTGCATACAGTTAGAAAAACTGTTTGAGTTGCTTTTCCATTTCATGAATAATTAATCAATGAACAAGAATCTTGACAAATATAACATAACTTTACGGAGTAATCAATCTTGATATTTTGCAACCTTGATTTTTTTTTTTTCATTGATTTTTGTACTTAATTATATCTTAATGTTGTGGTAAGATTAAATATAATATTTAAAAGACAAAAGAAAATAATTACTAATCAGGGCAGTCAAAAAATCTGGAAAAAACAGTAATAAAAAAACAATTTGAAACTAATAACACAATTTTTAAACTTTAATACTAACATAAAACTTATTTATATTTTGAAACTTATTTTTTTAAATTAACTAGCTCGGCTCTAACATAAAACAGCTGGTTCAATCAGGAAACAGTTTCAAGATTGTTTCTTTCTGAATTAATTTAAATTCAGCCATTGTGCTGCGTCTCAGTTTGTTTATTGTATTGGATGGCAAAAGTTACTGAACATAATATTGTTTTGTATTGAAAATAGCAAAATCTTTAGTCTTATTGAAAATAGTTATAGTTATAATGTTTTCTGGCTTCATTAATTATTTTAAAAGTGTACTATGTAATTTATGGTTATTAATGCAATTATGGTAGTAAATTATTTTGAAAGTTAGTCGCTTAGTTTGGTAGGCATGTTTTCTTTTTTGTTCCTGATGTGTTTTCAGAAATGACTGCCAACCACAATTACTAGTTAGTAATTATAATATTTAGTTAATATTTGTTGTAGTTTAACAGATAATTTAGTTTTTCATCTAATCATAGTAGTAGGTTTTTGATAGTAGTATACAGTTACTCTTTATTACAGGTAAAGAACAATTAACCAAAGAAAAGAAAAGAATACTTATAAATCTAAGAAAAATAAAGCTAAATTGACTAAATAAAGAACCAAAGTTCATCAGGTGTCCTGAAGGCAATGATAGTTGGGTGTTTTTACCAGAGAGCCTTAGCTAATGGTGAAAACCCTGGAAGTCATAAAGATAATATCCATACAACATTCAACACAATAGTTTTAAGATTTGTTGCCCCAATATACCAGAGATTAGTTGATCCTTCATTATTGGAACGATTTTGCTGTGGGGTGAGTTCTGATTTATTTTGGTAATTTTGATTGTGTGATTCTTGTGTTTAGTTTCATCTTTTGTGGTGAGTAATTGTGTGTGTGTGGGGGGGGGCATCCCCTTTTCTGAAGTAGTGCCCTATTACAAGTTTCATGAAGAGATGGTGGATTAGTTGGTAGAACACAGGCATACATAAGCACATAATAACATCTTGAAGAACCAGTTAGCAACCCCAAAACAGCCCAGACTTGCCTGGGCGTCCCCACCTCTACAAAAAAAAAATTATTGGAACGTGTATCCAAGGGCACACACAAAATACCAACAAAAGTTTACTTAGTCCATTTGTGAAAATCTAAAAATGAATCTAAAATACTGGTTGAAATCAGTGTTGCTGAAGCAGTCAAAGACTTCAATTTTGGAAATATTGTCACAATTAAATCCATAAAGTAGTCTGGTCTATCACCTGGTAGATACACTGTCACTGTAGAAAGGAAGAAATATAGTAAATGGAAGCTGAGGATGAAATGGGCAAGATCTTCTGAGTACCAGAAAAGGAGAGGAATGTTGAGGTTTAAAAATCTGAAGGAAGAAGAAAAAAAAAAAGAAGTCTAACATATAAAGCAGGAGAACTTTAAAAGATATTGCTAGGTGAGTTCTATATTTTTCATTGTAAACTTCAACACTCAAAAATTATGATTTATCATGTTTCAAAATATACAAAATAACATATGTTCATTTAAAAGATAAATCATGAATACTTTTGTAAAATGTTCACAGGAAAATCTGCTCTAAAAACAGTAATATTGATATTTCATTCCCAATTATACAAGTTTAAAAATATAATCTAGAATTTATTAACATGAGTACTAGTTTTCATTTTTTATGAAATTTTTTTTTTTAATACAGAGTAGGAATTAAAAAAACATACTACATTTTACATATTAATTTACCCCCTGAATTTAAAAAAAGTCATCAGACCTCATAAAGTAAAGATATGATGTTCTGAAAATTTAACTTAATTTTCTAAACCCTCACCAAAAATTAGAGTTGTTGAAATTTTGTTTTTTTTTTCAGGGTATTTTTTCAGGGCGAGTATTATATTTGTATTAGTAGGAATTATTTATCAAGGTTACAGATGTTTTGCAATGAAGGACATTTTTTTTTCAATTTGGACTAATTACTCCCTTAAAACCCTAATATTCATTTTGAAACACATGGTACTATTATAAAGTATAAATTCTTCCTGTCCCTATTATTGAAGAAAAATTTAATACAGCTCTGTTTCACATACTACAAGTAGAGGTTTTAAGGAGCTCTACTTGACTTTTAACAGAGCTCAAAGCAACTGACAGATTAACTATTGCATAAAAGTATAGCAGTTGCCATAAGAAACAAACAGAATGTACAACAATTTCCGATTAATTTTTTTCTTCTTTTTGTCAATATTTTCCAGCCAACTTTAAAGTTAGTTTTTGCTTTTGATGAACTTTATTTTATTTTGATGACAAGAAGTATACCTTTCGTACAAGTAATACATTTTTTTATAAAACAATCTATAAATAAGTATGTTGTAGGCCTTAAAATTTTCAAAAGCAATATGATAAAAGAAGCTCATATTATAATCTTCTAATTTTCATTGAACTGTTATTCTGGCTTCAAATCTTCCTAGTAGTTCCTTTACAATTTTCATGTTTAATTTACAAAGGAATAGAGATAGGCATCATTTTTTCTATACTTTTAATACAGCAGCTTCTCTAGTTTTCTAATCTCTGAATTTTGTATAAATTTGAAATAATTTCTTTCTTTATAATAGTTCAATACTGTTTTTATTTATGTTTGAGCTGAATATTTTTTTAAGTTTGTTCAAATCTTAAACTTAATAAAATGGACAAATTTTGATGATTCTTTTTTTAATTGTATACAAATTTTCTTTGGTAGTCCTGTTGTAAGTTTTTTTTAAGTTAACTTAAGAGGAAGACTTTAAAAAAAACATTTTCCATTAACTACAAAAATAATTTGAAGATATTTTTCACTTTTGTTATAATCAATGCTTATTCTTTAATTGTTATTGTAATGGTATCTAATAATGTCATTCTGATATTAAAAATACTTTAACATGAAAATTAGAAATTAAACAGACACTAAAAAATAATATCTAATCCACATTCAGAGCCTTATGTAGTTTTTTTTCTGTGAGAAAAATGCTTTTGCACCATCATCACTCGGCTTAAATAATGCTTGGTAACAGATGTTATTTTTCCATTTTATTTTCTTATTTTTACCCTTTTTTCCTTTGCTTTCCTGAGGGCCGTTTTTTGAACAGATAAAAATTTTTATAACTGTACACAGAAAAGAAAAACCTAACACTTTTTGAATTCAATAACTAATTAAGTTTTGAAATGAATTAGTTTCAACTTTTAAATTGTAATTCAAAGAAAATATGTTAAAAAACATTTTCAGTGAGTTTTTTTAAATGGTTTTATTATTTTTTTCTTCTTAAAATGTTTGATATTCACTTCCAATTATACTGTCTTCATTAATAATCCAATAACAATAATGCTAAATAAGAAATCAGTTTAAAAAAGTAACAGTAAATGAATTTAGCACTTTAACGATGCATAACAATTTAAATACTTGCCTCAGAAAAGTACTTGGAAAATAGACTATGACTATTAATTTCAATTAGTTCTCCATGTATGAATCTGTTTCCAAGTCTAACTGTTAATTTTTGTGCAAGCGCTTTACAAAGAGATGTTTTCCCCGTACCAGGTGGTCCATGCAACAACACTAATCTATTCCATGTTATAATATTTTTATCCACATTATGTTCTGAGTAGAACATTATACTATTCACGTAGTTCAAAAGCTGAAAAAGAAAATAGGTGGTTATTCAAAAAGTTTATACTTCAAATATTACATTAAAAATGTTATAATACTGAAAGTAACAAAAAAAAAAACTAATCGATTATAAGAACACAGATTAGACTACTGGTTAATCTCCTTAACAATAAGGATGGTATTTTCTAAAGATCTTCAATAGATCTCAAGCAGAATTAATAAGCATCATTTTACAATCAAGTAATATTCAAATGCATATATGTAGAAAAAATCTAAATGTTCATTAAAAGTTGTTTACATCAACATTAATAACCCAACACATAAGGTTTTGACAAGTAAATATGTATATATTTAGGTGTTGCAGCAATTATAAGTGTAAAAAAAACACACAAATTTTTTTGCAAATAAGAAATATATCATGCAATTCAATATGTACATGAACTAAGAGTTACACTATCAGTAAACTAATATTCAGTAGTGACCATGCAAAATTTACACAGGATTTTTTTTTACTACATAAGTAAAAGAGGATATCACGTACACAATACATGTGCCAACAATTATCACTCTTTTTAGTTCAACCAAATCAATATTCATTAAGAGCCAAATATATCAACTGTGCAATACACTGAATGTATGCTCTCAAACTCTAAAATGGAGCACAAGGATATTGGGGGGGCGGGGGTTATTTTATCTCTCTGTTCATCACAAAGTCTGGACATCAGCCACTTACTGCTGGGTTTTTCTAATTATCTAGCGAGTTTTTAATTTTCGGCAATGGTTATTCATTTATTTTTAGTTTAAGACGGGCAAAGTTTGAGATTGTGTTCTGATCCTTTGTAGATCAGCTTTTGAACTATTTTGCTTGGGTTATTCCTTGGGAGATATCCGCATCCTTTTCCCAATGTAATTTCCCTTCAGTCCGTCCACCGAAGGGCCTTCAGTCTAGTAGGAATATGCCAGATACGGTCCTACTGTTTGGAGGGTCTAATATACTCCCTTCACAGAGAAAGATGCATGAGATATCTGTAGTTGCCTGACTAATATTTATAATTGTAAGATTAAGGAAAAGCAGTGTATCTAGGGTTTGGAGAACTAAAAATAAATTAAATCAATTACCTTTCAGTATAGCCTCTGAAAATATATTTTTAATTTTATTTAATCAGTATTTGTTTCACAAGAAAAGAATAAAATTTTGATTATGTTCATACACATTTAAATGCAGATTCTTAAGCTATATATGTAAATACCATAACCACATCTTAATGTCCATATACTTCTTTTGTAAAGTGATGGCACTTTTTAAAAATATATGTATAATAATGTACAGATGGCAAATATACATTTTACTTTATGTCTTTCACATTAAAAGGTTCATCAAATAAAAACATTAAAAATCTTACAAAATATATAGATATGAGATCTGTAATAATAGCCTGATTATGTAATAATATACATCATTCTGATTTTCTAGTAGTTTCAAATGAAAGTTCAAAAATCAATTTGAAAACTTCAGAGAGAAAATTACGAGTATACATTCTGCATTCCAGACAGTCTTAGTCCATTTGTTTTCTTACTTATACGAGGGTCATCCAGATATAAACCGGAATTTTACAGCATGGACTGAAGAACACCAGTAAATGTGGTGGGATGCTGGGAGTAGTTAGTTGGATATGTGTGGAGGGGAACAATCAGCCAGTCAAAACCATAGATCAACATTCCCATTGTCAGTAGCAGAATGTCTGAGCAGGTGGTACCATTGTCCATTGCATAGAAAATTATAATCTGATTTCTTAGAAAATAATTAAATACATGCACAGGTAATAAATAAGTTTTTCAAAAAGCTAATTCTAAATATGATAATTGTTAGAACAAATCAGTCATGCAAGAGATCAATTGAATCTTAGTGAATCAATTGAGTGTGCAACTGTCAATTGTAGAATAGATACAGTAACCATCTGAGGAAATAAGTAAGCTTTAAGCAGCATAACTGTTAATTGAATAGGAACATAGCAGATTGCATATTGAGAGGGCATAAATTTGAGCTTGAATAAGTACATGCTGTAAGAAATCTTGATCGTAAACATAAGCTTGAAATTAATAATTGAGTATCGTAAAATAGTCTTTCTAATAAGCAAATTACTTTTATAATTGGATATCTATAATGGGTCAGGCCAGATACCTTGAATATCATCTAGTAGGATTTATCCCTTGAATATGTGGATTCCTTAATAAGCAAATCTGAAGGTGTTTGATACTTAAGTAAGCAATCACTTATACAGGCAGCAAAACTAGTTTGAATACATTGTATTAATGGATCTCTTAGGTAGGTAATTGCTTGTATGGATATCCAAAATAAGTAAATTGCTATGTCTGAGTGGATATCTGCAATGAATCAGGCAAAGCCAGATAAGGATCTACCATGTTAACAGATAACTTGAATATACACCTTGAAAAGTATAATCTTTAATAGGATGATTACTTTAGGTATGTGGATTCCTTAACAAGTAAATCTGATGTTGGCTGAATATTTAAGTTAGCAATTGCTTGTATAGGAAGCAAAACTAGTTTATATACATTGCATTAATGGATCTTTTAGGTAGGTAATTGCTTATACAGATATCCTAAATAAAAAAAAAAAAAACTGCAGTTGCGGGACTGGCCGACAGAAGTTATTACTTCTTTTACGAACGTAAAATTTGATGTACAAAGATGGCTGCATACACAACTACTATAAAATTTACTTTTTCGCTTGCAACTTATATACAACAAATAGGTACATATATCAAACACACACGCGCACGCACACACAGAGATGTAATATATATTGTACAACATATAACAAAGATGATTAAAGTATATATATATATATTTAAATAAGTGCATGTATGTGATGTACAAAGATGGCTGCACACACAACTACTATAAATTTTATTTTTTCGCACACAACTTATATACAACAAATTTCACTCAGTACAACAGGGAGCCGCTGTAGTCGATCGGTTTAAGGCGTCAGTCAGCCGCATCACGTTGTAATTGGATTCGATTCTTACCGAGACCAACTTTTTTTTCAGTTTAAATATTACTTATTTATTTCAACAGAGGCCCAAACATGCAAAATACATAGCTGTGTTAGAGCGTTCCGTGATGGCAAACTGAACTTTTTTCTCCATGCTCAACATACATCCATACCCCACTAAAAGAAGTAATAACTCAATAAATCGCTAAGTTTGTTAAGTCAGATAAGGATCAACCATGTTAACAGATACCTTGAATACAAAGATAGAACAAGAGAAAAGTTAATAATAAACACTTTTCTTATAAAATAAGACTTTTCAATTTTTTATAAATGATAATATATATAATTTGTTTATTGGTCTATATAGTATTCGATTTGGTGTTTTGACATCCAAAACACATACTTATTTGTATAAAACTGTAAATTGTTTTATTATGAAACCATGTTCTCACTGTACAGAGGGGTATTTTCATCTGATATTAATATTAATCCTCCTTCAGAGATATACTTCTTAGGAGTTTGCTATTTGTTACATTGCTATAATTGATTTAAATAATCTTCCAATCCAAATTCCAAATAGATTATACAAAATTTTTCAATAGTTGCCAATGGTCTAAACAATTAATAGATTTCATGAAATCAAGATCTGAAATTGTAGTCAAAAGAGATCCAATAAGAAAGTGTCCAGGAATCATTGATTGTGGATTCCTCCAATCAGAAGATTCAGTGTACACTATATATAAGTTAAAATAGTTTTAATTTGTGTGAATAGAGCATATAATTCTTTAAAGGTAATGGAAAGGACTTTAAGCTCTTCAATATATTTTAATTGTTACATCTTGTTATAAGATCGTTGACATAGAAGTCATTTAATATAGTTTTACAGACAAATGAAAACCAATTTTTGCTAATCTTGGCAACTTGTGTGCTGTTCAGTTTTTATAAAAATCATCCCCTGTTATAGTCATGAGAGAAACAAATTTTTTTTGAGTAATTTTCTATTATAAAGAAACTTAAACAGCATCACTGCATTCCTGTTTTATATGTAGTATTTTGTACATAAATTTTACAGAATACAATGTTTCTGTAACTAAACCTAATTTATTATCTAGTTCAGAAGTTTTACCATAATTCCATTCATTGTGTCAAATAGAGGTAAGAATTAACGATTTGTTTACAACAGTGTTAAATCTTTTGGTGGGCGCAGTGTAAATTTTATAACAGCAATTTATTGCATTAGCAGGCCGATTCTGTGAATTTAGAAAGCCCGTTCACACACATATTCCTATCTCTTATCTTCCCCCAAACCTTGCACAGACATACTCCATTAGCAAAATGTGACATTTTTTTTAACAACTTTAGTGATTTTTTTTAGTATATTTTACAGTTTTATTTTAGTTTATTGTTTGTTAATGTTTTGATGAGCATATCGAATACAATGAATTCAGATGATAGTTAGTTTCACCTTCATTACTAGAGGTAATTTTCACCATTATTAGAGGTCGAAAAATTTATACTCAGAAAAGACTTGGAAACCATTTGGTGTACAACAGAAGTAAAAGGCAAATTCAAAACACCCTATAAAAATATAGTCAAAAAGTTTCCTGAATCAAAATGCCGATCTTAAGATAAAAAATAATAAAGTAGAAGCAGTTTTGCAAATAATGGTTACGAATATGATAAATGATATAAAATAAACTAACATGTAAATTACTCAGATTTCTGAAAAGTATCCAAGAGAGAGAGAGATTGTTTGCAGATTAATCGTAATCTTTTTTTTTTCTGTTTTTTTAATCTGTTTTTGGGTCTTCTTTATTTGATTGGTATCTTTCTTTTTGTTTAGCCTCTGGAACCACTGTAAGGTTCCATTCACTGTAAGGTTCATTCTTCAGAAGATGAATGAGGATGATATATATGAATGTGAATGAAGTAGTCTTGTATACAGTCTCAGGTCAACCAATCCTAAGAAGTGTGGTTATCTGAAACTCAACCACCAAAGAACACTGGTATCCACAATCTAGTATTCAAATCCGTATAAAAAACTGCCTTTACTGAAATTTCAACCTTAGAACTTTCGACTTTGAAATCAGCAAAGTTGCGATAATGAGTTAATGGTGGTTTAATGGTCCCACTGGACTAGTCCGGTGGGCTTATTTGATCGATCTAAGAAAAGCTAATCACACAATGCAAATGTAGAAGACATCTAGGCAAGTGAACAGGTGTACATGCGGTAAGAGCTGCAGTGAGCTTTAAACATTTCTTGTTTTTTTTTGCTCCATTGCATTAAATTTTATGATTTGGGTACAAGAAATAAGTGCTGTAAGATAGATAAACTTGTTACAATTTTGTCTATTTTGGATTCTTTGGTACGAAATTGTATTGAAGTTACAAAACTATTGAGCTGGTTACTATCGGTAGAATTTTGCAACCATTTAGAGGTTAATGTTCCTTTGTAGAATATATATCATCCAAGCCGGCCAAATATGGCCTGAAAATAGGCAAGTGAACAGGTGTACATGCGGTAAGAGCTGCAGTGAGCTTTAAACATTTCTTGTTTTTTTTTGCTCCATTGCATTAAATTTTATGATTTGGGTACAAGAAATAAGTGCTGTAAGATAGATAAACTTGTTACAATTTTGTCTATTTTGGATTCTTTGGTACGAAATTGTATTGAAGTTACAAAACTATTGAGCTGGTTACTATCGGTAGAATTTTGCAACCATTTAGAGGTTAATGTTCCTTTGTAGAATATATATCATCCAAGCCGGCCAAATATGGCCTGAAAATATTTGCATTGTGCAATTCACAAACATGTTTTTGTAGTAATTTAGAAGTCTACTCTGGGAAACAGCCACCAGGACTGTATGAAGTTGACAATACTCCAATTGAGATCATAAAAATGCTTGTCATTGTATTAAAAAAATCAAATAAAAATTTGACAACTGATATCTAGTACACCAGCATACCTCTTCAAGTGTATATGTATCATTATTACACATAAGCAAAATAATTTACATAATAATCTAAATTATTTTGTTATAAAACAAGGTAGTTTTATAAAACTTATTTAATAACAAATTTTTAGACTATGTTCGACAAAGGAATAACAATGATTGGCACACTGAAGAAGAATAAGGTGCAAATTCATCTAACATTTCAATCAAAGAAACCAAGAGAGATAGGTAGTTTGGAGTTTGCATTTCAGGATGACAAAATGATGGTGTCTTATGTTCCTAAGAAAAAAAAGCAGTCATCTTGTCTTCAATGCATGACATTATGACCATTGATGAAGAGATGAACAAATCAGAAGGCATATTAGCATATGACAAAAGGAGTTGATACATGCAATAAAATATGTGCTGCTTGTTCCATATCATAAGTAACAAGATGCTGGCCTCTCCGGTATTTTACAACTGTTGAATCTATCAAGCATAAATGCTAGCTAGAGTTCTCCTCCCCTTCACAAATACATAGAATATACCAAGAAGAATTTTTCAGAAAAATCTTGCTATGGACCTAATGAAAGGATATCTAACTCAATGAGCTCAAATCAAATCGCTACCTCAAGTATCTCTGTATATTTAGAACACTACCAACAAAAAAGTGAGCAGGAAGCTTCAACTTCCAACGAATCTCCAAAGAAGAGAGGAACTTGCTAGATGTGTGATAGGAAGAACTCATCAGCCTCCATGAAATGTGACAAGTGTTCTCGTTTCCTTTGGAAACAACATGAAAAGAAGCAAAATGTTTGTTTGACATGCAGCAAAGAAAATGAACTAGATTAATAAAAGGCCACTGACAATTCTTATTGTGAATATGTAAATAATATTTTTTTTGTATTTCCAATAATTAACTTTTACATGTAAGTCAATTTTGATTTAAATAAATTGTATAATTAAATACCTTTCTTATTTTTGCACTTTTTCAACAACTATTTTACTTTCCATAAAAAATATTGTTAAAACAAGATCATAAATTAAAACATTAGTATTTAATGATAAATATTGTACTAACTTATTAAACGAATTAACATGATTGTACACTGATAATAATAGGTTTTAACAATTGTAAAATGTACAACGCTTGCCTGTTAAATTAGAAATTTAATCCTAGAAATTGATACTAACGAATCTGGATTTTCTGCTAGTGATCAGTACATTCCGGTGCCTAATTTTTGGTTACAGTTCATTATTTTGTGAAGAAAAATAATCACATAAATAAATAAACATATGTAAAAAAAAGGGTTTAAACCACCATTCGTAAATTAAACGCACTAAAAGGTAAAAAATAACTTTTGGGTGGTACCTCAGAATGGATTTGACAACAACCTTTGATGGTGATACGTAAGATTATGTGAAAGTCATAGCTTCAAATTAAAAACATGATGTTTTTGCCAATTTTTCTTATGTATGTTTGCATCCCTTTCTTTAGACCATTCATCACATATAAGAAAAAATTGGCAAAAACATCAAATTTTTAATCTGAAGATAAGCTAAGGGGGATGCACACACAGACATAAATACAAATGCCATTTAGTAGAGTAAGATATATATAATCAATATAAATTAATTGTATATTCACTAAATTAGTATTTGTGATAATAGATATGGTAGAAGTTGATTAAAAATTCTTTATTCAAGTGATTTTAATTTCTTCAATTACTTTTCTAACCATGAAAAATGGATATATTTGCTTGAAGCATAGAGATAGCATCAAAGTAATTCACCAATATGTTATCTATTGAGAACATTAAAAAAACTAGACAGGTTAAACTAGAAATTGAAACTTTTCTATGGTCTATATGATACAATTATGAATTTTGTTTTATCTGTCTAAACAAAAGGATTAATCAACAATATATAACCTTTTAAACATAGAAATACTGTAGCCTATATTGCATTACTAACCCTAGATAAAGCACTAAATTACACAACTTACAATTTCTTTTACATTGGAATCATAAATCAGGTTTTCCCAAAGGCCTTCAAATTCAACTGTTGGAAGTATCCAGTGATTGCATGCAGGCTGTTCATTATCATCACTACCAGTTCCTATAAGTCCTATTTGAGGTTCACCACCATCAAGCTGATAGGCATGTATATCGAATGTCGCCTCTTCAACTGGTATCTCATCCGGTGAAAGTTCCTTAAAAAAAAAAAGAAGAAAGTGTTACTTAACTTTGGAGCTACAAAATCCTGTAAAATAAACAAAATTGTTCATTCTATCTAGTCTCTTCAGAGGGTGTGCTGTAGAAGGTCTCTTCACCATATATCTGACAGATACTCAAAATATATCAAATTTAAAAAAAGGCAAAGTTAAATTATTTAAATTTACACATAGAAATGTATACATGAAATTTCTTTTTAAAAAAATAATATCTTAGTAAAGGTAGCTACTTTTATATGGATTTGAATACTAGACTGAGGATAATGGTCTTCTTTAGTGGTTGGGTTTCAATTAACCACACATTTCAAGAATGGTCAACCTGACATTGTACAAGACTATACTTCATTTACATTCATACATATCAAACTCATTCATCCTCTGAAGTAATACCTTACAGAGATTTCAGAGGTTAAATAGAAAGAAAGAAAAATAGTTTATTTTTTATAGCTTTCATACATATAATTTTAATAGATAATATTTTTACAATAAAAAACCATGTGGAAAGTGGTATTCTACTTCATTCTGTGAAGAAGTTGCCAGTGTGATCAATCATGTTTGCTGTAGTAGTGTTATGTTATTTTACAGTAATTAAAAAACATTAATGACATTTCAATATTGGGGTTTTCAAAACAATCCCAGATAAGAATTTGTATGTTTTCTTTAACTTGATTTTCCAACATACTGCCTACTTTATTTTTCCAGCTTTTGGAGGTAACAAAGTTCTATGACCTCAACTTTTTTCAGGGATAAATGAATCATTTTAGGTAGAAGTGAATCCCAAGCAAAATTAAATGTAACATTCTTATCTTAAATACTTCAATTATAAATATGTTACTTTAATATCTTATATAGCCAACGTAAGAGACAGTATTACTACTCAGGCTGAAAACATCAATTCCACGTATCAAATCAAAGTATTATTTATTATCATATTGTACGCGGAACTATCATATTTACATTTACTAATTATAGACAATACGTAATTAATTCTTTTATAACTTTTAATTGTACTAAATTATTAATTTTTAATAATAAACAAAATCTTACTTGAATTTTATTCATGCATCTAATTCAAACTTTTAGCAAGTTCATCATTCTCACTAAAGAATCACTACCACTGTCACTTTCATTTTCACTTTCACAATCACATCCTACTCATATAATATAACGTTCTATCATTTCATCTATCAGGGGTTCCAGTTTTTCATACTCTTTTTCAATATTTTTTAATTTTTCACAATAGGGTTTCCAGTCATCTTCATTCATGGAATTAATTCTCCCTATGTTAATTTTTCAGCATTTGCAAAAGAAAATGTTGTGTTATGACTTGTCACATTTCTTTTTATGGCTGACCATACTATCTTGAGCTGATTCAAATCAGGATGGTACGACAGAAATCTAAGAACATGATGCCCATGTTTTTTCCAAAAATTCATCCAAGAAATATTTTTGAAACAAAATTGATGGTAGTAAATGAGATAGAAGCATTGATAATAGTTTTGGGAAAGTGAAGAGGTGAAGTTGAGGTAAGAGGTCAAATAAGTTTGTTAGAACAATTAAATGATAAACGTTACAGCACACTAATTAGAGTTAGTGAAAAGTTAAATAAAACTAAAACATAACCGTTAAAAAATAATTAAAAATTAAATAACTAAGTTGAACAGAAATCAGTAGCTCAGGAAGACAACAGATGAATATTGGAAAACAAGATAAGAAACCCAAGAGTTTCTTAAAAATTAATTAATTAAAAATGTTTGTTAAATTAGTATAAGGCATACAAAGAATAGATAACATTACAGAGCAAAAATACAAAACTTTTAAGACTAATGAGGTATGAAGGAGATGCAGACTAAAGTATTACTACAGGCAAAAAGTATTAAAGTAAATAAAACTGATAAAGTTAAAAGCAACATTAGAGAGATGGAAAGGTTAAAAAAGATCAAGGCTACCCACTACTGTTAAAAGAAATGCCAAAGAAATAGCAAATAGTTCTACCCATATGTTTTATGATTGACTTTTTTAAGGTAAATAGATTACATAGAGAAAATGTACTGGTGGTTTAGAGAGATGGAAAATTAAAACTTTTCATCAGTAGCTCTAGAAAATCAGTAGACCTAAATGACAGCTTGTCAGACGTATCACCCATCTATGTCATAAAAGAGTATTGTTCATGCACAAAGCATTTTGCAATCAAAATGCTTTTTGATTGCTATCAAAGCATTTTGCAATCAAAATGCTTTGATAAAAAATATACATCACATCAAATAACTCAGAAAAAATTATTTGAAAAAATGGAGGTAAGTATAAATGATGATGTCATTTACAACCTCTGGCTGTCATATAAAGACTGAAGCAGAATGATTCTGTGAATTCATTCACAGAATTTTTATTTTTGGCCTGAACAAATCATATTAGCTTTACCAGTGACCAATGCAATATGAAGACTGTGGGTGCTACAATGTAGTAGAGTCCTAATTTTTTGGGGAATAACTTGGATCTTAAAGTAAAGTCATTTAAATTTGGTAATAATAAGATGTAACCAAATAGCTAACACTTTTTGCTGATGGAAAGTAGATATTTGTGGAGGTGAATTAAAACCAATGGTTTCAACCGGATGATTCAATGCCAGAATAAAGATATAATCTATAGCAGATGTTTGTTAAATGGATAACTTCAAAGATTAATGACAATCCTTGACCAGAACTTTTGAAATAACTGGACACTGTTATTTTTTTTATAGAATTTCATAAAATGTGTATTGTTGTTAACATACTGCTACCAACAGCTATAAAACTTAGAAAATCACTAAAATGTCCACTGAATCTAACCAAATCATAAAACATAATTATTCCTGCAAGAGAATCTTTAAAGGAACACATGAATGTCTTAACAGAATTTCATAAATTTGAGGTCAAAAATTTGAAGAGGTATCTCAAATAAATAAATATAAAAAAATAACAAAATAAGAAATTATGAATATTATAATATGGAAGAAGAATAATAATGAAAATATGAAAAATAATTTATTTGGGTGATGTAAATTCTGTAGTACAATTTAAAATTTTTTCAAATAAATATTCATTTTGATACCGCTGCTGCCACTTATCTTCAACCAAGTATGAATCTATCATCGATCGGCTTGTTCCCCATGTTTTTGTTCTGATTTTTGGACTTCGCTCACATAATTTCAACCATCTGAGTATGAACTCAGGTTTATAGATCAACAAGGTGTAATGTGTGATTTACCATCTGGTGTATACAATCCTGCCCAAGAGCACCATACCCTGCCCATTCATCTGACAAAACAGTAGTCCCCAATGTATTGTCAGAATTGTTGTGTGATGAATTGCTGTAGGTGCAATGCACATTTGTATGATTGGCAACAAAATTTATGCAGATCTGTCTAGAACTGCTATGAAAAGACAATCTCTTGTTTCTCAACAAATTCCATAGAATACCATTAATCAGATAAAACTCTTTCTCTATTATATCTTCTCTTAGTGAAACATGTTTCATCAATTTCAACATGCATACTAGGTCCACCATTTGCCAAAGGATTATTTAGTAAATTATCTTTGCACACCTCACACATGACTATTCCAATCAAGACGTGTGTGTTGTGTGTTGTAACACAAGACATGTGTTGTGGTTCATTCCCAGTTCTTCTTGACAGAATTTGACTGGGCGTTCTTCACTCCAGCAATAAATGAATAACACGACAGTATGAAAATCTAACCATGATTTCATGAACCACATTCCATGTCTCATTTGTGTACACTCATGACAGACTTTTCTGAAACACATCTAACACTCTTTAACTTGCTAGATTGTAAAGCACCTTGCATTAACAGCTTTATTTTGCAAGAATTGAATAGCTATTTCATTATTGTGAATATAACTGGTCAATTGCAGTAAATTCATTTTAGCAAATAAAAATTAAATTTTTATTAGAATGACAACAATGAAGGTTTCGCATAAATTATTTCTGAGGAATAGAATATTGTATACTCTATTCACTATTATAAACATATTGTATGGCATTGTAATAGATTGTTTCAAAAATATGTGTACAAATTATATGTTTTATGTTGGATTTATGATCTGATTTATGTTCGATGTTTTTATTTGGTGCTGACTGAATTGAGTTATTTATGAATTAATTATGTTGTACGTATACTTAAAGTTATATCATTGTTGACAAAAACACAATAAAGAATAAAGTATTATATAAATACTGGTGAAGAGTAACAAACTAACCTGGTTGAGTCATCCAGTACATTACTGCACTGACACAACTGGATACACTGCAGTAATATCTCACTTCTACAAAACAAAGCAACCACTCTTCCTTTCTAATGTGATGCGACCTCTTTTTGGGAAAAAAGTTAACATCTATACATTTTTATTATTTACTACAATCAGTCTTTTTCATTATTACCGTCTTCTACGTTAGTATTAATTTGTGTAATGAAATAAATACCATTATAGTCAGTAGTCATATGTCTACACAAGTTTTAATTATTATAAAAAAAAATTTAATAGAGAAAACTATAAAAATAAATCGTACAATACTTACTATTAATTCATTATCACTGACATCATTTTCAAGTTCGCAAATGTAGATAGATTGTACATGTTCTTCAATTACACTGTTTTGAAACTTAGTCAATCTAGTGCCTGGTACTATTTTCCCTTTCTGTTTAAGTTCTTCTTTTACTGCATCTGACAGCTCCTTTATTTTTAACCAACTAAAATAAATTACAAAAAATAAGCTGGTAAAATTTCATAACAATTGTTACTAATTTGAAGAGAAACCTGAACTACTAAAACATGTAATAAAATTCTATATTAATAAAAAAAGTGTTTAAAATCCTGGCAAAAATACAAATTTAATTTTTTGATTCAGTACTCACTCCATGACCTTATATTTTGATGCTAATAATTACATATGTTATTTTACGGAATAATTAAGCATTATTTAGAAGCTAATTATTAATATTTTTCTTATTGTTTCATACATTTTAACTAAATAAAACTATATCACTTTAATCAGAAAGTACAAAGTTAGTCTATCAGCTACTTCACATTTTCTATCCATACAATTGTTTTAACAAATAAGGCTAAAATTATGAAAATTTCAGATAGTTAACAATTTCAAACCCATATTTACTAGAGCAAGCAAAGTTTAATTTTTATTCAATGCAATTTTCTTGCATCATTATTAAACATAATAATGCATACGTTTAATGAATGTAAAATATTGCATAGCATCATTATTATTAGGATCGAATTTCTAAAAGTTTCTCTGAATTTCAAATTCACTAAAAATCCTTTCCTTAAAGTCTTCATTCAAAAGAATATTAAATACCTGTCCTTCCTTAAGATTTTAATTATAGATGGGAAATTAAGATAGGATATTAAAATCAATATTCTTCGATAAGATCAAGGTTTTTACTAAAATAAATTTGATCTATCCACTTTATATAAGAGTGCATTAAATCATGGAGAGCAATCAGAAATGCAATTTAAATGGTGTATATGTTTGTTTTTACTTAAAAAATTTACACCTTCTACTTTAATTGCCTGAAATGGTAACACAGCTGAATGTATGACAACTGTATTTTTATAGTCTTCCATAAAGTAAATTTGTCAATTAATATTTCCTATAATTACTTTCTTTTTCCATTCAGTTACTTACTTGTTTTATTTATAATAGCTGTGCAGTACCTATTGACAATGATAATTTAACAACTGAAGAGACCAACTATGTTTAAACTAAATGAAATTTTAGTAAGCTGTTTTTGGGTAATTTCTGATTTTGTTTATCAAAAACTGTTTTCCATAACTCTTTATTTTTATAAATTTGTTTAAGAAATCTTTTACACTACCAATCCATACTTTATCAGAAAAATATTTTATTTCTCAGCTTAACTTTTAAGATAATAAATATCCCGAACAGAACTTTGTATAATGCTGTTGATACAGAGTGAATTGTACTCGGACATTTTTAGGATGTTTAAAAACTTCAACTGGATTCACAAATCAAAACAAGTGTTATTATGTGTTTCATTGATGACCATGAAGCAATTAAAAACATTTTGAAAGAAACAAAAATAACCATTTACTTAAATTTAGTTTATCTTGTTAAAAATTAATGAATTGAAGAAATGATACCAGTTAAGTCAACATTTTAAAATTTTCTTACATAAGAAATGTTTGATAATATAATTATATTAATTGTAAATCTAGATATTAGCCTTTAATTATTAAAAAGCTAATATATGTCATAAAACCATGTAAGTATTGTTGTTTTATTTTTGTTTCTTCATTTGAACAATATGTGCCACAGTAATTTTAACTACATCATGATTAAAAATAAATTTAAGATAAGATGTAAGATAATTGTACCAATTTTTTAAGAAAATTTAACAAACTTCAAGAGCTAGAAATAAACCAACAACTTTTTTTAATAAAAAAATGCAATTTGAATTTTGAAGTATGAAACTGCTAAATTTGAAGTATGTGAAGTATGAAACATATTTTTTCAAAGAAATTTTTTTTCTTCCAAGAATGAACAGTTGAATATTAGTTGAGTTAATAAGAATACACTAGCTGGCCTCTGTGGCACGAGTGGTAGCGTCTCGGCCTTTCATTCAGAGGTCCTGGGTTCAAATCCCAGTCAGGCATGGCATTTTTCACACACGCTACAATTCATTCATCTCATTCTCTAAAGATATACCTAACGATGGTTCTGAGGGTTAAAAAAAAAATTAGAAAAAATAAGAGTATACTAGTCAGGCAACAGGTTATTTTAAGGAATTTATAAATTACTTTCAAGAAAACAGTTTTTCTACTTTCATACATTCTTAATCACAAGGTTTTCTTGGGTGTAATTCCATTAATAATCTATTTAACACAATATAATTTTAAAAACTCCCTCTTTTTTTTGTTTAGCCTCCAGAATCAACATAAGGCATTACTTCAGAGGAGAATGAGAGAAATATGTATTACTGTAAATGAAGTGTTTGTCTTGTAGTCTCAGATCGACCATTCCTGAGATGTGTGGTGAAATCCAACCACCAAAGAACACCAGTATCCACTACCTAGTATTCAAATTTTAAAACCTACAAGCACAAAACTGCATGGTTAAGGTTTTTTGGTGATTTAACGCATTTGTTTACATTTAAATAAATAAAACAGAAGTAGTGCAAACCAGGAAATTATGTTGTGATTTTGTGATTCTTAGATTATATTTTGTTGTACATAAATATCAATGATGAAAACAACAAAATGTTTCTAACAATATCAGAGAAAATTGGTATTTTCTATAAAAAAAAACTTGGTGGACGATATTAAAGTAAATGCACATAACCTCATATCAAAGACTAGTAAACTGCAATTTACTTGAAACGTCTGCAAAGATATCACAAACTTTTTAAATTTAAATTACCTTTTACGTGGTACTTCTAATCTTGTTTTCCTGGCCACTTCTACGTGTACAATACGACCCATTATTTGAAAATTCAAAATTTCGCTAAAACAAAGTTAACTGCACAAAGTTCATATAGCATTTTCCCGCCTTAAATTCTAACCTTCAATATTTAACCAGGGATCTTACTTCCAAAGAGAATACTTTAAAATGTCAACTTGTTCTTTACTAAAAATAAATAGTAGCTGTAACAAAAAAGTAATAACTGAAACTTTTATAGTTAATGTGATCAAGGAAATCCGACAATTGATGATAGTTTAACTAATATGAAGATTATAAGAAAATATCCTGTGGAATTATTTAACAACTCAGCTCCTAAAAATTTTTCGGCTCCTAAAAGTTTTAAAAAAAATTATAATCTATAAAATTAATACTATGATTCTGTATGAACTATGTACTATTATTCTGATTAGTACTAATATGATTCTGATAAAACATATGCAGATTGCTTTCATCCGTAAACATAAAAATTTTCCATGTAAACATTCAGTTCTTAATCCATTTCTTCCCAAAAGAACAAGTTGAAAATTTTTCTGGATTTTTTCATTTTATCTACATGTTTACTATTCAATTTAAAAATAGGCCATGAAAGAGAAACTCATTTGTAGGTTTCATTTTTTTTACCTCCGGAATCATCGTTAGGTCTTTTTTTTAACTTCCGGGACCACCGTTTAGGTATTGCTTTAGAGGATGAGATAAATGACAATTTTGTAGCGTGTGAATAATGCCATGCCTGACCGGAGTTCGGACCCGGGACCTCCGGATGAAAGGACGAGACACTACCACTCGCGTCACGGAGAACGGCTCGTTAAGTATTACATCAGAGGATGAAGATGAATGATGTGTAGCGTGTGTGAGAATGCCATGCGTGACCAAGATTCGAAGCCGGGACGCTACCACTCGCACCACGGAGGCCGGCCGTATTTGTAGAGTCGATATGCGAGTTGTGACCTATTACGTTCACGCAACTCGGGGACTTATCTCATCCCGGTTAGACATTGCATTTTCACACACGTTAAACATCATTCATTCTTTGATGTAATACTAACGGTTATTCCGGAGGTTAAAAAGAAAAAAGGTACTTATCTGCAAGTAACAATAACGTAACGTTGTAAATGATGTAACATACGACTGACAGTTACGTAAAATAATTTCAGTTCACATTATTTTCTGAAATATTTACAATTTTACTTCTCAACTGCCTTGTGGAAATTTTAAAAGCAGTCCACATTTAAAAACATTTGGGATTTCTTGCAAATATTAAAGATTGGACTATGACACTTTAAACCTTCGTTTGCATTAGTTTGTTTACTATCCATAATTTGGTTAATTTTGTCTTTTCGTACATTATACAGTAAATTCATTTTACTGCAGTGTCTTAACAGTAAATTTCTATCACTTAGGTCAGATTATTCAATTTTCACTGATAAAAGTAACGACAAAACTTAACTTGGATTTAAATTCTATCTGGTTAATTTTATTTCTGTTGATGACGGAACGGAACGCAAGTATGTCGGAGGGTGCATTACCCTCCTATCTTTTCGCAGTATGCGGGCTTTCGCCCTTGGC